>JAPYMA010002796.1:0-136425 GCA_035041965.1 Anisakis pegreffii
CACCCCCTACGATCTCCAAATCCGCATTCTCCAGATACTGACGGGGTTTCTACTAGCTGCTGGGTGGAGCAACCTGAGGTTTCGCATGCTTCTACCAGAGAAGAGCAATTTACCATCGCTCTCCTGTGGTTACGTTCATGAATTGCCTCACTCAGTATTTAGTTGATAGATGAAACAGGATCATGTACATACAGAAGCGCTGACAACATACTGTTTAAGATATCGACACGAAACCTGACCCATGGTCGCCCGACGAGAAATGAAGAAGGTTCTTACCGAAATAACGCGAAAAAACTGAGCACAACTTAGAGACGGCAGCCTTTTTTTCTGTGCGTATCAATAATGTTCAAACAATAATACTCGTTCAATCTTATAGATGTCATCTCAGGACTTACGCTAACAAGCATTAAACGTCATATTATAAAGGCTCTATTCGCAATATTGCTTTACCATTCCTATTCTATGCTAAGTGACTTTCGAAAACTTGCATTTCATACACTGTGTCTCCTTCCATGAGAATCTATGATCCTGTTCGAGACCTCCTATTTGTTTTCTTCTCATATCGTCACGTTTTCCGGAAGAAACTCATTTATTCCTCTGTTCTGCTATACTGAACATACGTGTGATGATCTTCTCATGACATCTTGTTCTATATGCAATTACTCATTTCAGTCCACCCTGCTGAATCACTAACACTGTTTTGCATTAGCCCTTTTTCAAAATGCCTTCTATAAGCCCGTAAACTTCAAATTCTTAACCTTCAACTGCGATGCCAACAATCGTGTTAAGCCTAGAACCTATACTTAACCTGAATTGCCTCAAATTTATCGACACAAAACTGCAGCAGATGCCGTCTCGACAGTTCTAAACCGATACTCGTCGATCTATTCAAGCTCTTTCGGTGTGATGTGTGGTAATACGTGGAAAAACGTTTATGCAGACAAGAACTTAAAACTTGATTCCATGATTGAAACAGAACCGCAAAAACTATCCGGATGTCACATGATAGGGACATGCTCGAGGCTTGCATAGCTTGCATAGTTCTCTTCAATGCATAAGAGAGCTTGCATAGTTCTCACTAGCACTGAATAGAACTCGCACAGTTCTCTTCAATGCAGAAGAGAACTTGCACAGTTCTCTTCAATGCATAACAGAGCTTGCAGAGTTCTCACTAGCATTGAATAGAACTCGCACAGTTCTCTTCAATGCAGAAGAGAGCTTGCATAGTTCTCTTCAATGCATAAGAGAGCTTGCATAGTTCTCTTCAATGCATTGAATAGAACTTGCACAGTTCTCTTCAATGCAGAAGAGAGCTTGCATAGTTCTCACTAGCATTGAATAGAACTCGCACAGTTCTCTTCAATGCAGAAGAGAGCTTGCATAGTTCTCACTAGCATTGAATAGAACTCGCACAGTTCTCTTCAATGCAGAAGAGAGCTTGCATAGTTCTCTTCAATGCATGAAGAGAGCTTGCATAGTTCTCTTCAATGCATAAGAGAGCTTGCATAGTTCTCTTCAATGCATGAAGAGAGCTTGCATAGTTCTCTTCAATGCATAAGAGAGCTTGCAGAGTTCTCACTAGCATTGAATAGAACTCGCACAGTTCTCTTCAATGCAGAAGAGAGCTTGCATAGTTCTCTTCAATGCAGAAGAGAGCTTGCATAGTTCTCTTCAATGCATAAGAGAGCTTGCATAGTTCTCTTCAATGCAGAAGAGAGCTTGCATAGTTCTCTTCAATGCATAAGAGAGCTTGCATAGTTCTCTTCAATGCATAAGAGAGCTTGCATAGTTCTCTTCAATGCATAACAGAGCTTGCAGAGTTCTCACTAGCATTGAATAGAACTCGCACAGTTCTCTTCAATGCAGAAGAGAGCTTGCATAGTTCTCTTCAATGCAGAAGAGAGCTTGCATAGTTCTCTTCAATGCATAAGAGAGCTTGCATAGTTCTCTTCAATGCAGAAGAGAGCTTGCATAGTTCTCTTCAATGCATAAGAGAGCTTGCATAGTTCTCTTCAATGCATAAGAGAGCTTGCATAGTTCTCTTCAATGCATAACAGAGCTTGCAGAGTTCTCACTAGCATTGAATAGAACTCGCACAGTTCTCTTCAACGCAGAAGAGAGCTAGCATAGTTCTCTTCAATGCAGAAGAGAGCTTGCATAGTTCTCACTAGCATTGAATAGAACTCGCACAGTTCTCTTCAATGCAGAAGAGAGCTTGCATAGTTCTCACTAGCATTGAATAGAACTCGCACAGTTCTCTTCAATGCAGAAGAGAGCTTGCATAGTTCTCTTCAATGCAGAAGAGAGCTTGCATAGTTCTCTTCAATGCATAAGAGAGCTTGCATAGTTCTCTTCAATGCATAAGAGAGCTTGCATAGTTCTCTTCAATGCATAACAGAGCTTGCAGAGTTCTCACTAGCATTGAACAGAACTCGCGCAGTACTCTTCAACGTAAAACAGAACTAGCATAGTTCTCTTCAATGCAGAAGAGAGCTTGCATAGTTCTCACTAGCATTGAATAGAACTCGCACAGTTCTCTTCAATGCAGAAGAGAGCTTGCATAGTTCTCACTAGCATTGAATAGAACTCGCACAGTTCTCTTCAATGCAGAAGAGAGCTTGCATAGTTCTCACTAGCATTGAATAGAACTCGCACAGTTCTCTTCAATGCAGAAGAGAGCTTGCATAGTTCTCACTAGCATTGAATAGAACTCGCACAGTTCTCTTCAATGCAGAAGAGAGCTTGCATAGTTCTCACTAGCATTGAATAGAACTCGCACAGTTCTCTTCAATGCAGAAGAGAGCTTGCATAGTTCTCACTAGCATTGAATAGAACTCGCACAGTTCTCTTCAATGCAGAAGAGAGCTTGCATAGTTCTCACTAGCATTGAATAGAACTCGCACAGTTCTCTTCAATGCAGAAGAGAGCTTGCATAGAGTGCTGGCAGTTGGCATATGTGTTTCTTTGCGTGATGGCATGTGTTTCACACTTTAATATGCTTCACAGATCCAAGTTTATGGAATTTTTTATGGCATCAGGAGTGTCCGGAACGTTGAAATTCATCTTGTGGATCGATCTGTTATTAATTTCAGGTTTCTTCGGATCTTTGAATGTTCGCTTGTTAGCCGCTGTTAATTAGTCAGTGGTTAACGAGCGAATAATCAAACAAACGAAGAACCTATGCCCTCCCGATAACCAGAATATTTTATTTTGCTGAAATTTTCCACGTGAAAACAACACAAGATCTTGTTACTCATTTTTATTTATTGAACATCTTTCATAATACACATATACACAATTACTATTGAACATTACTTTCATAATGTGGTCAAAGCATCGTTTTAGTTGCAGAGTAATCATCACAAGTTGATTTATCTCAATACATACAATTTTTAACAAAAACAATTAAAAACCAATGAAAATTGTATAACACCAGTTATTAATATTCACCTTTATTATACAACATTACCCAACATTATTATTTACAGGAATATTTTCATAATGCAGACACAACATCCTTTTAATTTCATAAGTTAATTCATCATTTTTATTCATTAAAAATCTTTCATAATGTACATACACGCAATTACTATTAAGTATCATCTTCATAATGTAGCCAATTACATAATAACCATCACAAGTTGGCTCAATTGAATGCAAACAATCTTTATCAACAATATTAAAAAGCAATGAAGACTGTGTGCGAACTCTGGTGGTATTCTAAAAAAATCCTTCAAACATAAACAAATATCACAGAGAAGAGAATGAAAACTAATGTAAGACCATGACAACTTCGTTATGAATGTAAATTAAACCAGTTGAGTTTTAATTTATTGAAAATGATTGACTATGAAAGAAAAACCGAAAGTCCTTCATAATAAATTTCTGAATATATTATGTGAATGATTACAATATTCCTTCAATTTTATAGTTGCAAATACGATTACATTAAATAAAACAGACAAAATAAAACATTTTGTAAACATTTCGATAACATCACAGTAAACATAACAAATCATAAAGAACACACTAAAAATTAACGAAAACTCCATCAGGAACGTACACTAGAACAATTACATTCTGATTCATTCAAATGCGCTTACCAGAGCTCGAGCTCATTCCAATTTGAACAATATGCCACAGTTTAACGTTACAAACTGGACTAACCAGATGCTAGGGACTATGAATAACGAATAATCTAAGCCTACGGCCAAAAAATACCACGATTCTGAGAAAAATATTCATTGAACAGACATGAAACCGAGAAAACAATCAAGATTAACAATGAAAGTAATTCCCGACAACATAACAACTATCAGTGTGAAGAATACATACATAAATTATCCACTCGTCATAATTAACGCCACTTAATTAAGAAATATATCAATGGCTTATCGTCTGAAAATCCGGGAAGCTGGAGCCCGGAATCCATAGACCTCTCACAGGGAAAGAGATTTCGACTTAATATCAGATGTATAGCCCAGAATTAAGTCGCTGTCTGCGGGCATCCACTGCGAACGTCAATTTCAATTACCAAAAATATCTCGGATATCATAACTTTAACGATGCGGATATAGGGATTTGCAAACAACAAGATGACCGCCAACATTTAAATTCGCGGGTTCGCCTTCGTTGTGCGAGCGTTTGAGCGCACTTTCAAATTGGGTGCAAAATTTTGACAGTTTTTTGCCTATAACTCTGCCAAAATTCCACCAAATCGGCATGGTAATTGTTAGAAATATTGATAAGTAGGTCCCGAACTTAACCTGAAATTAAAATCCAAAATGATTCAGTGCTGACCGAGTTTGAACGCAAAATCGATAATGGGAACGTATCGTAAAAATATTTTGCCCACCCCTCACTTTTCGGACTTTTCATTCAGCAAATCGCTGCGCCGGCTCGTTTTTGGCAATGAGCCGAGACGCGTCGGCGTGAAATGTCATTCACGAGCAAACCACTTCTGTTGTTATGCATCAACAGCTTGGAATCTGCATCCTCAGGAGATCTGTTCCTTAATTTGAGAGATTCAGACGGATTCGTGTTGATTTTTGCAAGAAATACTATCTTACATCAAGTGGTCATGCAGTAAGAAATCACTATGACTGAGTATTTGAAGAACGATTCTCGGCAGTTCAGTGAATTTCTTAAGGACTAAGCTTTCAGTCGCTGAATTCGTGGTCGTTTTTGGAATGTTCGGTTGATTTTATGTGAAATTTTATTATGTCTCTTCTTTCAAAGTGGTAAAAAGACTCCGGTGGCAGTACAATTTATGTAATGAAGAACGTCCTTTGCAGAAATCTCGTTCTTTTTCATGAAATTCATCCACAGATGTGACGTTTTACCATAATTTCTAATGTTTTGAATTCGACGGTTTTCGTCATTCAAATAATTATTTCCTCGATGATTTATTCTTAGTGAGAGTTAGCGGTGAGTGTTAGTCGCTTCTATTTTCCAGTTGTTCAGATCGATTCTTCCCTGATTTCTGGTAGTTGCTCATTTCCGAATAGTTTGTAGTTCCAGGAATTTTATCGGAAAAAATCAATTGGTGAAGTCAATATGTTTACGGAAATTCCATTCCTGAAAAATTTCCTCTCATCGGCCACATCGAAACGTCTCGATGATGTTGTGGACCGTTTACATTTTGTGGTCACAGTGACTGTGTTGGTGTTATTCGCCATGTTCATTGGTACAAAACAACATTTCGGTAGTCCAATTCAGTGCATGTTACCGGCACATATGGATCGTTAGTTTGCGTGATTGCTCTCAATTTTTAATTCATTGAAAAACAAATTTGAGATTTCAATTGAACACTGTTGAAAATTTCAAGTTGTAGGTGAATTCCTTATGGTTTACATTTGATATTTCCGGAAAGTGCTTCTGCACTTCACTTTGGTTAATGGCTGAAATATTAAGCAATTGCTAATTGTAAGGTGGCTCATGGACTGCGTATGGTCAGTACTTGTGTTTCGTTGAGAACACTTATCGCATCACTTTCAATCGCAGTTTACCGAGCATCAACGAGAGAACCTCACTTAAACACACATCTGGAATCGAAGTGAATTACTATCAGGTGAATCTTTGTTATTACTTTATCTTTATCGTTGTTCTTGTTGTTATCAGTTGTTATTACTATTGTTACATATGATACTATTACGATTGCTTTGCTTATTATTGGTCAGTATGACGACTTAACTTTTGAAGCATTTGGTAATTCCAATTCATGGGAGTGGTGCATCAAAATACTGCCGTATAATATGTATTGAAATAGGATATTTATCATTTTACTCAGAAAATTCCTGTTCGGAATTCTTGAATTGTCAAAAAACAAGTGTAGTCTTTGTTTCAGTGGGTACCATACTTCTTCGCGATTCAAGCTTTCTGCTTCTACATACCCAGTTGGATTTGGCATTTTCTTCAACAGTATGGCAGTGAGTACTTTTAATCATTCGCTTTTGAATCGTTTTTTGTTGTGGTGATTTGTCATAGTCAAAAGTTTTTTTAAGGACATCGTAGTACGATTAAGTCTCTTCGATTCTTCCAAAACATTGGGTTTTGATTTTTTGAACTTTTTTGAATTGTTCTGGTAAACCTCTAAAAATCGTATCGCTTCGATTCAGTTCCATTTTAGTGGTGGATATTCAAACGGTGGTGGATGAAGCGGTCGCGATACGAGACGAGAGAAAAGAAGAGAACAGATCGAAAAAATTGGTGAAAGTCGTCGAATTCATCCGCACCTCTTTCGAGTATCGCGATAAACTTCAACAATCGGTAACAATCCTGGAATCGCTGTTTGATAATTTCTTTGTTGATTTGAGATTTTTATTGCTTTTTTGAAAGACTTTTTTTATGTAGCAAAGAAAATGTTGCATGCTCACGATGAAAAGAAAAGAATTCTGCCGTGTTAGGTTAATTGAATGCGAATAATTGCGAACTGCGTGTAGTTTGTTTTATCGGCAACAATAAATTTTGATCGATACCATTCCAGATGAGTTTTTGTGCAAGTTTATTGAAACCAACAAGACTTGGTTTCTTTGCGACCGCAGCTTACCTAACGACGAAGTTTGTGTGGCTTTTAAACGATGCAATTCAATTGTGGTTAATTGGTCGTTTTCTGGGTATTGATGATCCTACATGGGCTTTTCAGGTTAGCATTTTGCATTCTTTAGAGTTGAGTGGAATGATGAGTTGAGTCTGTTGGATTGATTGAGTAATTTGCTGTATTAAGAAAGAGTTTGAAAAGAATTGTCTTCGGTTCGAATTTCTTTTTTGAAGGAAGAGGATAAGGTTATGGAATTGGGGTTATACGAACTAGGTGTATGATAGTACAGGCGAACTAGATGCATGATAATGCAGATTAGATTATTGTTGGCAGTGAAATAATTGTGCGATCATGGCATATTGTTGCGATTCGGTATTCTTATAATTAGAATCTTTACAATTAGAATCATTCTTACATGTGAGAGTGAAAAAGCTTTTTGTCGAATACTGAGCGAAAATTTTGATAAACTTTCAGCCATCGAAAGTGGTGCAAAAAGTGACGAATGTAGGATCGAAGACAGCCATTCATTATTTTCCACGTGTGACGTTCTGTGACATTGAACGTCACACACTCGGACGTATGCAGATAGACACATTCCAATGTGTTCTGATGCTTAACGTCATCAACGAGAAGTTATTTGTTATGCTCTGGTTTTGGATCATTTTGGTGAGTGTTTGGTTGTCTTTTGGTGGAAATTTTGTGCGAATATTTTTGGGAACTTGCGTTCAAATATTTAAACATGAGCAGTATTTTGATGAAGTTTAATAAGGTTGTGAGCAGTTTCAATGTTTTTGTTGGAAAAGTCCAAAAACGATCCTTAATCCTTGATGAGGCTCGTGGTTATTTTCAGCTGTTGGCGGTGATGTCGATAAATTTCATCTATACGCTGTTGCAATTCGTTTCACCGAGTTTGCGATGCTCGAATTTCATGTTGTACCTACGGGTAATTTGAGCTTGAATTTGGACATTTCACGGGTATCTTGGATAGATGAAAGGAGTTTGAAGAATAGTTCAAGTGAATTTGAAATTATTTCTTTGAAGTTTTGTTGAGGTTTTTTTCGGTTGTTGTTCTGAAGATATTATACAGAATTTCATTTCGTCGAGTATTTTGATGGGAGGATATCTTTTAGGGAATTGATGCGACTGAACATCAACATCGATACTTTTTAGCTTGTGGGAAACGAAATATTCGTGCGTTCGTTGAAAATGTAAGTTTCGTTTTGAGATTATTTTGTTTAGGACATGAAAAGGTTCAAGAAATATTTGCAATTGTCAGCAGCAATGTGTTAGGAGAAATATTTAATGTTGCAAGAAGTTCAGTGTTATATTCGATGATTTATTCAGTGTCTTTTCAGTGAAATTTTGAGTATTTTTCATTTCGTGCATCGTTTTGATTCTTCGTACAATTGAACATGTAACTAATTGAAAGTTTGTTATTTCCAAGAGGATTCTCAGGTTGGTTCTCAGCGTTGTCGATAACTAGTATGAAGTGTTTAGGTGATGGGAACAGATGGCATTCTGATGATTCGTTTTGTGCAGAGTCATGCCGGAGCGATTGTGGCCAGAGATATTGTCATGCGCCTGTTCCGCATCTACAATCCGATCTTCCAGGTTGGGTTATTGATGGGCAATGGAATTGAATTGTTTCGTATTGAGACATTGTTGTCTTTTCAGTGTAATTAAATGGAATATATTAAACGACGATGCTTTAACAGTTTCAAGCAAGATTGCTTATGATAGCATGCGGGAGGGATTCTTTTGTGAGTGTTATCGAGATGTTATCGAGACTGAGCCAGACAAATGGTCTGGCCGATATGGATTTGATGATTTTATGAAATTGATTCAAATCGTTTAGCCTAGAGATTGGTTTATGTGATTGGGTGTGAATGTTGTCGGAAAATGAGAATAGTGTTTATTTGAGGATGAAAATGAATATGCTCGGAAAGGTTTTAAACAACGAACGATTGCATCAGCACCCGAGCAGACTTTAGATTCGATGACAGACTGCACTGAACTTGGTTAGTGGGTGATTTTTTTCATTTTTATTATTGATGTTAATATTGTTGTTGTTATTGTTATTACTATCGCTGATTTGTGTCATTATGGTGAATTTATTGTTATTGTTTATTCGTTATCGTTATTGTTCAACTATTTATTTAGGAAGCATCGCAGTTTGTTGATATCGTCGATTATCGCATACTGTGATTCATACTTACTTTATAAACATGACAATAATGTGACTGTTTGCCTATGGAAAGTCAAGAATGAATACTTTGTCGATGATAGAATACTTTGTCCAAGCTTTCAGTTGTTTTCAAATAATCCGGGAGATGTTTTATCTCTATTGAAAAGTTTTGATTTGTTGAATTGAATTGCAGGCGGTACTCATTCTCGCAATCCTTCAGTGGCAAAAGTGTTTCAATAAAATAGCGGTTGTTGTTTATTTTTAAAGGTTTACTCGATGGACGATAAGGCTTATTTACTGATACGATCAAGTCACATTACTAATGGCTGCTTCACCACAATAGTCACCTCCTCCATCTTTATGAACATCCGTTTTTGTTTCTTTCAGTTTGTTTTAGTTATGATTCTAATGATGCAATGATAATCATAGCAACAAGTTTGATCTGATGATTACGATGTCTGTCAGCTGTGCTCATCTGAATGAATATTGTTGGATGTTTAGTTTGTTTTTGTTTGACACTGATCTTTTTTAAAATTATTAGCATACTCAGGCCGTATTATTGTTAATATTATTATTGTTATTATCATTATTATGATTACTACTGCCATTATGATTATTGTTGTTGTATTCATTTTCTTCATTACTTATATCAGTCTTATATCTACCATGATCAGCTCATCGGTTTATTACTTTCTGACTGGCGTAAGTTTGTGAAGGTTTCTGGGTTCGTTCGAATATTTTTTATGAATTGATATGGAGACAAATTGATATGAAGACGCGTTTGTGTAGCTTTGTGCAGTTGTAATATTCATTCATGAGTTCGATTTGGTGTTGGTGTTTGTAGGTGTTCTTATGGAATGTAGAATGATTTTACTTCGGTTGAGAAAAGATTATGTCGTGCGGATTACCTATGCAATATTCGTTATTGTGATTGTTATACGTGGTGGGACGATATTTAAAAATTATCATAAACTTTCATATGGATATCTTCATGTCCTTGCATGTTTATGGGTGGTATATATTAGTTGTAATGATTATTAGTTGAGTATGATCATTGTTATGACTGGTATTAATTTAGATCAGTATTCATTCAGGGTTAACAGTATTAATAGCAACATAATGTTGCAGTAGTGTTATGAATAGTAAAATGTTTATTAGATATACATAAAGTTAGAGTACACATCATACACTATTTACAACATTACTTTCATAAAACATTCACGGCATCCACTAATTTCATGATAACCATCACAAGTTGACTCAATTGAGCACATACAATTTTTATCAACAACAATAAAAAAGCAATGAGCATTGTTTGAAAACATAACACTGTTATAATCCTTCAGTTTCGTAATTACAATTACAACCACATGGAATGAAACATATAAAATGCAACATTTAGAAAACATTTTGATAATATCACAGAAGCCGGAATCCTTATACCTCTCACGGGTGAAGAGATTTGGATTTAATATCAGAAACGGCTGCATAGCCCAGAATTAAGTCGCTGCCTGCGGACACTGACTGCAAACGTCAATTTCAATTACCAAAAATATCTCGGATATCATGACTTTATCGATGCGGATATAGGGATTTGCAAACAACAAGATGAACGCCAACATTTAATTTCGCGGGTTCGCCTTCGTTGTGCGAGCGTTTGAGCGCACTTTCAAATTGGGTGCAAAATTTTGACAGTTTTTTGCCTATAACTCTGCCGAAAATCCACCAAATCGACAGTTTAACTGTTAGAAATATTGATAAATGGGCCCCGAACTTAGCCTGAAGTAAAAATCCAAAATGATTCAGTGCTGACCGAGTTTGAGCGCAAAACCCATAATGGGAACGTATCGTAGAAATATTTTGCCCACCCCTCACTTTTCGGACTTTTCATTCAGCAAATCGCTGCGCCGGCCCGTTTTTGGCGATGAGCCGAGACGCGTCGGCGTGAAATGTCGTTCGCGATTGATTCACTTTTATTTTATTTGTAATTTTTAATTAATTAGCGGTAATTATGATGTATGAATGGGTTATATTTGTATTTATCGCAATAATGATTGTTCCGCACATTCTGTTTGTTAAGCTGCACTAATTTCATGCTGATTTGAATCAATTTGAGACGTTCAAAACATCGTTTTAAAGAATTATTTCTGTTATAAATTCTAAATCAACGTTCGGTTTGCAGTTTGTTCAATGAGTATTTTTATAAGAATCGCAGTATTTTTTAGCCGCAAGCTTAGATTACTTGCCATTCATAATCTCTGGCACCTGGTTTACGTAGTTTGTAACGATGTAAAATATTGTTCGTTGCTCGAAATTGTTATGTGGTATCAACGATATGTTGATGATGATGTTAAGCTTTGGTCTCCCTTGTTTTAATGTACGTTTTTGATGGAGTTTCCATTAGTTTTTCCTGTATTCTTTGTGATATTCATTTGTGTTCACTGTGATATTATATAATTGTTTACTAAATATTTAATTTTGTATGTTTTAATGAATATAATCGTATTTGTGATTATGAAATTGAAAAAATATTGCAAAAGTTTATATATTTATAAATTTATAGTGAAAGAAGTATAATAAATAATATTACAACGTTGCGTTGTGTCCACAGTGAAACTTTCGAAAAATACAATTTCTATGATTCTGCAATAGTGAATCAAAGGTGATTAAATTGAGTTCTGTTCACAAAATGCTACTGAGCGGTAGATGGGACAGGTAGAATGTTGATTGAGGTCTGAGCAATGGACGAATTTCCAGCTGGAAGAGGCTCTTCAGGTTCTACAATATTTGAGCTTCGTCACGTTCATAATCCTGAAGTAATGATTAGGAATGTGTAGAGGAACAGATGTGATTGCGTGAATCCAATTTTATCCCTTGATTAGTGGGTAACTCTTCAACTGTTAAGGAGTCATTTTAAGAAAATGTTTAATGAGATGAATAAATCATTCGTCAGAAAGGAACACTGACGACAGGCTTGGATGTAAGGTTAAAAATATTCATAAGTGAGTGGTGATGATGTTTCTTGATGGATTGCAAGATTGGAATAATTGGATATTAAGAATAATATTAAGATTGGAATAATCAAGGGAAGGGAAAAAGATTGCTTTGATTCATCTGATTACATCCAATTGAGCAAAGTAACTCCTGTGTAATCAGAATTCACATTATTATCAGGAAGGCAGTAAATATTACTTTGCATGATTATCCAGCTTTCAGTAGCAGTTAATTCTTCCAGCAGACTAAATAATCCTTCTTGAGTAACTGAGTAACTCTCCGGACGATCGCTGCTCCGAGTGATTGACTGTTTGCTTGTTAGCCGCTAATCAATTCACAGAGGCTTACAAGCAAAGAATCGATAATTCAGAGGAGCCTGGAACTGATTTTACAAGGATTCGTGGGACCATTCACAATTTCAGGATACCCGACCCAAGAATACCCCCGCAACATCGAATCTCCGCACATAATTGCCCGATGGAAACTGAAAACACGACATCAAAACATAAAGTTCGACATCACATTAATTCGTTCCGAGAGCCGACCGATGTTCAAAAAAAATCGCTCGTTTGAATAATGGCAAAAATTTTGCGGATTCGAAAAGTTTTTGGAAAGATGCAATCGAAAAGTGTCAAAAATCATTGACGCTGCGCGGAGTTGAACCTGCGAACCTTAGTGCGGTTGAACGGTTGTATATAACAACTGCACCATTGAGCATGACTGTTGTTTTGAAAGCATTTTTCTCACCTGAGGTCTTTCGAAATGCCATAATTTTGTACTTTTCATTATCCACTCGTTGAACTGAATCGACTGGCCACGAAATGATTGAAAAATGAGCAAAAAATTCTTCCGCCAAAAATTTCACAAAAATCCTGACTATACCCCTTACGATCTCAAAATCTGAATTTTCGATATGTCATATCTCAGCTCGGAATTAACATTTTGAGACGCTTCAAACGGCTTTGAGATGATCTCGGTCATCTGAGCAAGAATATGACTAGAAGTGCTCCAATTCGCCAACAAAAATCTGCGTTTCAGAACCCAGAAAACCGCAAAAATCGTCATTTCAGGATTTTTGGCCGATGGAGTCATTTTTTGAAGATATCACAAATTTGCTATCAATCGAGCTGGAATGAAGCACTGAATGCAATGAAATGCAAATCAGCTCAATAGCTGTAGTCATTCTTGTGTTCTGAACGCAAAATGTGGTATCATTCGAGTTTGACTGTTCTTTTGGATGATATCTTTGGATGACCTCATGTTTCACATGAACCCATAATTTTGCATCAGAATTATAATCAGTGAAACGGTCATTAATTGTATCGTTTCAATGGTTCAAATGCTCGTTTCGTGATGAGATGTGGATAGGAATGTAGTAGATGAATGAAAATTATTTCATTTTCGTGTTTCATCATTTAATATGCGATTGATTCTTTCAAATGTTTCAAAAATTGAAGCCTCTTGAACAGCACTGCCTGAACGATTCGAACTGAGAGAATTTCGCGGAGTTGCTCTTGATGGTATTGATCATTTTGGTTGACGAATTAGTGAATTTGACCGTAATTGCAATGAGGAGAACTGTGCGAGTTCTCTTCAATGCTAAACAGAACTATGCAAGCTCTCTTCTGCATTGAAGAGTACTGTGCAAGCTCTCTTCTGCATTTAAGAGAAGTGTGCCTAAACGATTCGAACTGAGAAAATTTTGCGGAATTGCTCTCGATGGTATCGATCATCTTGGTTGACGAATTAGTGAATTTGACCGTAATTGTCCGTCGTAAGGTTGCAATTTTGAAATGATCATATATTGTTCTATCAAATTATTGCGTTTTCCTCAAACACTGCTAAGCAAATGAGCAATTTTGAACTAGAAAATCCATGAACTTCACAAAGGAAGTCCCATGAAAAGGTTGCTTTTCGACGAGTCATTGCGAATGAAATGGTATTTGCGAATGAAATGGTATTTGCGAATGAAACATAGCCATCAGTGAACATTCTTGATGCATAGCTTTTCCTTATTTCATACTCGTCAAATTGAAACGCACCCGTGAGGGCATTTTGAGGTTGTTCTCAACGATCGATGAAGATCCAGTCTCTCCATTCAGCTTTCTTGAATCCATCTCACTTGTGCAAATAATTTGATTAGGCCGGAAAAAATCGATCATCGACAAGCTTTCAGTTTTATTTAGAGGATATGCGTTTGTGAGCATTTAATGGATAGGATCGTCAACGGTGTATTTGTTCGGGTGATTCGATTAGTTTACATCCGATTCGGGCTGATTGAGTTTGTCAAAGAGGAGAACTCTTTTAGAGGTGCTGAAGAGATAATCCTCACTGAACATCGTCAAGTGCGGAAACTCGGGACAATAGCTGACTTAATGGCAATAGAACTGATCATAATAATAATAGTAATATTGGAAACAATAATAATATTTATAGTAATATCAATAAGAATAATAACAATGATAGCAATAATAGTAATAATAATAATATTATTAGTATGTTTAATAAGAATAATAATGGTGAGATCGTCAGCTATGACAAGTTAAAAATAGTAATTGCCGCTCCTCATGCTGATCAGGCACTTTCAACAGTTGAAAATAGTATCAGATATAAGACAGGATATTTTTGTCTATTTCATTCGTAATGCTAACTGAATGGTGTTTACTGAGCTTGATGACGTCTTGAGGCATAATTTCTTCACATTCACATGCAGATGTGTGGATATTGCATGAATGAGCGATTTCATCTTGAATGAAAGAACTGAGAATTATTACGCAAATTTGTGCAGATGAAAAGAATGAAGCAAATCAGATGTCGTTTCCGGGATAATCAAATTGGTTATTGTGTTGAATTGATGTTACATAAAATCATAAACGTATCACAGATGTGTCTCCGTTTGTCACATGCACACACACAAACACACACACATTCATACACACGCACAAGACAGGATGATTAAAATGTTCGCGATTATTAGATATTATTCAAGATTGAGTTAATGATCATGTGTGCACAATTTATTCTTCGCACTTTCACATACTGAATTCGATTCTCGTCAACGCTTTTCGCATATACAAAAGAACAACACTCAGTTTTACTTTACTTTTCGTAATCACTTCACATGCATGTCGTTCTCCTGACTATAAACGGGGCTTTTAGGCAACGCGAGAAATGGAATTAGAAAAATCTGCAGACGAATTCGCGATAATCTGCAGACTTTTCAGCAATCGGAACAAGGCGATGCTCAAAAACAGTGATTGTCCTTAAGTGTATTTCATAAAATTCAATAACCAAAACAAATTGTTGAATTATTCGGAGTTCTCCTCATCAGACGTTCAGTCGATGTTTTTTCCCTTCCATTAGGGAGTTCCTTGAGAGGATCTGCGCAGCTTAAGAAAAGCCATCCTGTATGAGACGGCTACTGTTGATATCTCAGTCTACGTTGTCTAGCTATTATGTGCACCTATCGCATTCATCCGCACAGACTCACTCCAATGGCGCAACCAATTTGACACTCTTACATCATTTCTGCCTTATCTTTTCGAAGAAATGAATAACATTCAGTGCGGACGAAGTGGAGGATCTCTGCTCTAAGACTGTGAAACCATTTCTGAGACAATCCCAAGTTAATTCAAAATTCGACGTTCAGCTCCTTCAGTTTCATTCAGAACACGTCTTCGACTAAAAACTTTTATCAAATTTTGCTTGGATATCTCCCAACGATTGCACTAAGCAACTTTTTCTGCCGTAAGCTCATCTGCGCAGTCCTCTTCTTTATCGAAAGGTTTTTTCTCCGAATCAAACTCATCGTCAGCATTTGAAGGAATTAAACGTGCGCACTCAAATGTATTCAAACGTCATAACCTAGCCACACTCATTTCGATTCGACCACCTCGTATATTTTCTTCGATAATCATTCCAAATACCACATACGGTTGGCTGATATCACCGTGGATGTCGACTAATTGTGTACTCATAAAACTTTTATTCATTATTAAATTGTCTCAAAATGAATACATCTCATGCAATTATCATCGTTTCGGAATGAATGCATTCTATCGTGCTTTCCTATCGCGAATTGTTTTCATTCCGGTAGGCATGTATCTCCAATGAATGCCTCACTTCTCATTGCAGTACTCAAATGCGTTTTCTGAATCAAATTAGCTACCAATAAATCAACTCCTTTATATATCATCATTCATGTGAATCTAACCACAACATGTTTCAATCCTTCGATTGTCATACAAATCGTTTGTAACA
Organism: Anisakis pegreffii; assembly: GCA_035041965.1. NCBI lineage: Eukaryota > Metazoa > Nematoda > Chromadorea > Rhabditida > Anisakidae > Anisakis > Anisakis pegreffii. The sequence goes on from JAPYMA010002796.1 coordinate 16,479, forward strand.
TCGTTTTCAGTATCATCATTAGCAACCGAAATAACAGAACAAGCGGCAATCGCATTAACAACATCACTAATGAAACGAATCTTATTCATCCTATAATTTACTTAAGTTCATCAAGATCTCCGCATTTATCAACAGAATGATTGATTATTTTTAAAAATCGCATTTATGACCCACTCATTTAAACTCATCGCAATTCAAATGGTAAGATTTCATTTCAGAAACACCGATCTCCTCATAGCAACGGTGAATGAAGAAATCAGTGAACAAATCTGTCACCTCGTATTGCTATCATTTTCTTTGAAGCGATTCATTGCTTCACAACTGTTGCTTTGAAGAGGGCAATTATGCCTTGTGATATGATAACGATGGTGATAATAATAACGATAGTAATACCGATAACGGTGCTATTAAGGATAATAACAATAACAATAATAATAGCAGTAATAATAACAATAATAATAGCAGTAATAATAACAATAATAATAGCACAACAAACAATCTGCCTAATAGTATTAGCAACTGTGGTTGATATTCCTCGCGATATGCTAGCAAAATGAATATGTTTTAAGAAGTGACATATCAGTAGTCTTAAAAGGCAATAGATGTGACTTCCGAATCACATTTCACTTGGTATGAACATTCTGATTTCCTTTGAATGCAGATCTATTCAAACATTTACGCACCTTTTGGCAGCTTTTTGCTGATAGTGAATGCAAATTTTTTTCACAAATAAATTTCATGTATTCAAAATTTATTATACATTGTTTTTATTGAATATGTGGTATGTAAAACTGAGACGACTCCAATTTGATTTGATATTTGTTTATAAAATACTTCATTCTATGATTCCATTACTGTTATTGTTGTTAAATGGAATATAAAAATGGAATCACTCTTTGAATACACGTACAGTCGCACAAGAGGTCACGCACATCGTTTAAAAGTTTCGTATTTAGCACATACCAACAAAGTATCCCAGTTCTTCGCACATCGCATCATAAGCACCTGGAATGCACTGCCTCAAGAAGCAGTAGAGGCCAGCATGCTAGCACGATTCAAAGCACACCTCACGGCACTATCTTATAATTTGACAAAAATTTCTCTGATTTGCAGCTGAAGTTCCACATATCATTCACACAGTTTCAATACCTGAATATTCTTGTCACACATGGCCCTTAACGGCATTATAATTTTTTGTCATTATTATCTTTATAATTTTTTTGTTATTATCATTATTAATTTGTTATTACTGTTTGCTTATTCAAACTACTCGCATGATGTCAGTGCGCTCCGCCTTTCGATCTGTATTATTGCTTGTACATATTTCTTACTCGGCAATAAACCATGTATGGATCATTTATGATTTCAGATGGATTGAATTCATTCATTTGGAATTATTCATATTTGAAATATAGGATTTATGCATGCATTTGAAATATTTAATATATCTGACATAACTTGAAGTGCTCCCTACTCTATCATCGTCATCGCAGCTTTGTTCGATTAGAGTTTGACAGGCAGCATCTCGCAAGATCTCCGCCCAAGTTTTTCCATCATAAGCCCTACTTTCCCATCTTCTAGCTAGTTTCGTGACCAATCTATCCTACTCAAATTCTCGATGACCTTTCTAGCTGCTTCTTAAATTCTCTGGAACTTTGGTATACCGCTTGCGATATCCTATGCACGATATCAAGCATCTATATTTAGCGATTATCACGTGGGATTTTTCAATTCACTTCTTCAGTTTCTTTCTTCGTGTACGAATGACTCAGTGACTCAAATGGCTCTTGGGATATTGTCGTATTGCGTGATGCATTCTCCAACTACTGAACACGCTCACCACAATCAGCAAAGTGTTTATTCAACGTCTCTTTTTCATAACTTTTCAACGAAAACAAATCCATTCAGATGCTCTCACATATCCAATATCTTTATATTTGATGGTTCCTATTGTCATTAAACTCATAAACATCCACGTGAACGTAAACATAAGCCAATAAATGTTCACATAATAAAGAAAGAATTGAGTAAATAACTGACGAGTAAGAATGCGTTCTTCAGTATGTTCATACGATCATTAGTTTTGATGTGATGTGTCGTATTTGTTCATTGAATTGCTTGCTTGTTTACCTTTCATACATGCAATGTGATAATTCAATATTTCGAGGCCTTAAGGAATGTTTCTGAATTGGATTATCCATATGTAAAGATGAATGAACGACTTACTGACAACGATTGAATTGAGTCATCTATTTCCGGAGCAGTAGTCTAGCGTGCTAACAAACTTTTTTACTCCCGAAATAAAATGTCAGATAATTCTTAAATGAAATTCCCTAATGAAATCACAAATTCAGGTTCAAAGTCTCTTATGAGATCGTTTTTATGGAGTGGCATTTAAAAATGAGAAACGCACAAAACTGACGTTTAAATTTACTTTCGTTTAAATTTCTTTCATGTGTTCATCAAGTGTTTCTTTTGTAAAAATTTCAAATTTATAGAGCAAGAAAGGAAGTTTGTTAAATTATACCATGTTTGCGTTTGTAGAACAAATTTTACAAATTTCCATTCATTTCAACGTTCTACTGCAATAACACTCACGAGGAATGGTCACGTTATTACCCCAGCCTTTCGGGATGAGACATATATCATATTGAAACGATAAGTGCCCAGAACTGGAATCTAATAATCAAGGAGTACGATCCATTCATTCAAAACATTCCATTCAAATCATATATAGTAACGGAATGGTGTTAACTTGAACTATCATAAACTGACCGGAACACCAAGCTCCAATTAAGCACTTCTATATTTGTTCGTTCTCTATTGCTGTGAATGTTCGCTGGGCAGAGAAAACTCGAAACCAGCCCAAAATTTGAAGCCATGGACAATATCCGTCGAAAATGTTAGAAGGTGAATGCGGAGTAAATCTACTGTAGATACTGGTTGGGCAGTCTAAAAGATTTGCGAGGGTTGTGGAGAGATATCGACTAATTGGATAAATGTGGCACTGAGATCTTCACGGTACAAGCTTAATTTGAGTTCGAATTCTTCGTTTTCTTTAATCAAGCGAACGAAACCATTTGTGGCACTGCCTGAACGATTCGAACTGAGAGACTTTCGCGGAATTGCTCTTGTTGGTATTGATCATTTTGGTTGACGAATTAGGGAATTTGACCGTAATTGCATTGAAGAGTACTGTGCGAGTTCTCTTCGATGCTAAACAGAACTATGCAAGCTCTCTTCTGCATTGAAGAGAACTGTGCAAGTTCTCTTCTGCATGCTGAATGAGAACTATGCAAGCTCTCTTCTGCATTGAAGAGAACTGTGCGAGTTCTATTCAATGCTAGTGAGAACTATGCAAGCTCTCTTCTGCATTGAAGAGAACTATGCTAGTTCTGTTTTACGTTGAAGAGTACTGCGCGAGTTCTGTTCAATGTTGGCTGCTGCCATTCGGCATCCCTTCTCTCAACGGTCTCTTCTTCGAGTCTTAACGAGTGCATGCACTTGTCATCTAATTGTAAGCTAAACTGTGTCTTACATTTTGAGAGTTGTTCTTCACCTGAACGACTCAAAAAAAAAACTAATTTAGATGCGTTCCGAAGTTCATCCTAGTGCGTGGTCTTGTCAGGACCGAGACCGATAGAAGACCGATATTTACGCTAACGTCTACATTGCGCTAGTTGAATGCTACTAAACTGGTCGCAATATGAAACCACTATAGGCACTGGGGTATAATCGAATATGGTTTGAAACTATAATCTGATTGCAGATAACGAATACTATCAGATTGAGTTCTGCCGATATCAGCACCGTTTCGACGTCCTATTGAAACTACAGTCAGTAAAACGGTAACTGCACAAATCTGTAATCTCATAATGAAACAATACAATTAATTCATTCGAAATGTTCCATTTGAATCATATTTATCGCATATCGTTTCATATGTATCTTAAATGCAAATCATACAGTGTGGTAGATTCGATTTAGTTTGCTATAGGCACAAGAAATTCTTTCTTTGCTGGCAATTGCTAATGAATCACGTTAGTGATGAAAGCACAACGGAGACGGAGACGGTAGACTATAATTAGCATCTCAGTGTTCATATGCGTTCCATTGGCTCCTGAATCACACCGGGGCCGTTGAATTATGACGATTCGGATGTGTGACGCTCATTCGAGACAATTCACACTTGATGACCAGACTGAATCGATTCTGTTGCGTAAATTTTCGTGAATGCTGAGTTGCCCAATCAAATGAATGCAGTCTTCTTCCTGAATTCATTAGGCAACCATGAAATTGAAATATTCTTTGAACGACTCAAAAAAGACATGAAATTTCGGCTCAAATCATCCAGTCGCTATTTTTGGCGATGTGAATTAATCAACGGAAAAACAGCTATTAAGTGTTGGATCATGATATTAGACAGTGTCTGGCGCAAACGTTTTAATTCCGTATTCGCTATGTTGGTTGAGAGTGAAAAGGTTGCACTTTAGAGCACCTCCTTAATTATAATTTTTGTGCGATGTTCGAAATGAGAGCCGAATAAATTAGTCGATGGTTTCAATAACTGAAATAGCAGTGCATTTAATATCGTAGGAATTTTTTTTGAGTTAATACTCACGTAAAAATACGAATACGAATCCAATGCGCAAACATTGAAAATGACTATCGATCGTAGCGAATGACAAAAAATTTGATCCAAAAAACGAAATGAAATGACAAAAATTTGAGTCTCAACAGATGAGACATTAACATTTGCTAATGTACTCAAAGTGCATTGGTGAATTAATTATTATAGTTCATTCATTTTGCACTGAAAAATGTATGAATCTATCATCTTTGTGGTAATTTTAAAGATGCTAATCACTAGAATTGCTTTCAAAGAACTTTCAAATTCTTGATATACACTCACGACGACACGTGATCTAATTGAAATGTTCATTTCCACGTCGTTTGTGATTCCAAACATCAAAAGCTGCGTATGGGTAGTTTGTGTGAAAGTGTGTGGAAAGGAGAAAATGGTGATAATTTAGGCTGATCGATACCGAACTTGGTTGAATGTCATTTAGATGGGCTACAGCAATGGCATCACCCAAAAAAAATGCAAAATGCATTTTTTGATTGAAATTGATCAGTTGAAAAATTGCAATTGTAGAATTCACATGGGATTTGCATGAATTGACGGATTTCAGCAATTGCAGCATTCACATTCCACTCTTATCCGCTAGCAGCGCATAGCAATAGGTCATAAAATGGAAACAATACCACAATGCAATCCGAAACAATTGACGGAATTTGACGAATTTCATTCGCATAAGATTTTTGGTGTTTGAGTGGTGCGAGAAAAATTGTTGAATGAATTGTTCTGAAGTTCGATGCTGCGAAAAAGATTCTGAAGTTTCGAAATTTTGAAATTTCATTTTACGATTGCATCCAAGTAATAAATCTTCTTGACTGTCTGGAATGAATGCAAAAAGAGTTTTGAGTGAAACGAACTAAATGGGATCATACCATGAGAAGCAAAAACATGTTCCAGACTGATGTGTCTAGTGTCCTTCAGCTATTCCACACTGACTTCCCAAAAGGCCTAAATTCTTGATGAATTAAGAATGGTTTAAGTTCACCCGACTTTGACATTCAAGTCATTCACCAGCATCCTCTTAAACAAAACAGATGAATTTCCGAATTTCCAACGATGAATACCCTTTTTCACAGGTAAATCTCGCAAATCAACCTTGTTACGGGTCATACAGTCCTTCAGGAGCCTCTCATTCTCTTTAATGGAATGAGAGGCTCTTGATTTCTCAGCCCCTTCTCAGCCAGTGGAAAATCTCAAAACCGTTATTTCCTTGAAGTGTACAATCAAATTCTCATATTTCCCATGGAGTTCGCAAACAGCGTTCATCCTTCCGTAAAGACTATTTCAGTGGATTTTTCAATAGTGTCTACAGATTCGTTGTCGATCGAAAACAATCGTGTGGTTTGAATATGACCATATAAATAAGAGCACTACAATTAGATGATACCAAACTTCATCACATTATCTTCAGATCATTCGACGTGTAATCACAATGGGTAGATCGCAAAGCTGATCGCGTTCCAGCCCGAGTTAAGCTCACAATCAGGTTTAGATCAGACTCAGATCTGTTCTCAGGTCCTCAATTTTGAGAGCATCTACATGCAGGATTCGAGCTTGCCTCAAAAGATATACACCAATTAACATTTAGCCATGAAATTGGGTGCAACATAAATTTGTGAATACATATCCAAAAACTGGATATGCATCTGAATCAGTTTGCAACTGACAGCTAAGCAGTCCTATCTCACGTACTCGAGACAAATTCCATCCTCGAAACAATATGTTGTGCGCTTTACCAGCATTCTCCCAAAGTGTCAATCATTTGGTTTTCAAATGAAAAATTTCTTCTCACCTAAGGGATTATTCTTCATTATTCTCTTCTCGTCATTTGTGGTTGTTGTGCGCAAACGAGTATGCACAATCATATTCATGACTACATTTTTGTGCGATTCGTGACGTGCGTTGTTATTCGAAAAGGATACAAGTACAACATTCATAATGACAAGAAATTATTCACCTCATCTCCTAAGCTATTAATTAATCCACTAAATGGTGCCATTCATAATGAACGTTCAATTGAAAAGGCTACAATTTAGATAATCTATCACATTTCTGTGAGCATTATATCAAACTTCCTCATTCAATGTTCAGTAACGTTCTGAAATAAACACGATTTAAGAGCTGATGATCAGTGAACATAAGGCGTTTTCGCATATCCGGTCATCAGGGTAGGCTATGTTGATGTGATAGTATAATGGTGGCAGCGATAAGTGCAGAGATCCGGCAATAAGTAGAGTAACGACTATGTCATACGTCATAAATGAAGTGAGTAATTTAAAAACTAAAGTATTGAATTTCACTTGGAAACTCTTTTAAACTGCTATCGTTGAATGTAGTAAGAATAACTGAGCGAGTATATTATCAAAACATTTTAAAAATGAACACATAAATTGTTAGTAGTTGGTAAACTGCTCATCCATCAAATTTTGCTGCTCGTGTATGTTTCCACACACCAAGAATATCTTAACATTCTTCTTTGCTTATTCAATCCACTCGGATTGTATTCGATTGAGTTGATCGCATCATACAATTATCCACTTTCATTCATCTTTTATCCTCGGTCAGTCACATTTACACTCAGGTATCCGAGCTAATCCATGTTTTTTCGCGCTTCTTCCACTCTCTTGCAATCATCCACCATTATTAATTCAAACTTGAGCAAGCGAAACGAATGCAAAATGCACAGCAAACATCATCACTGAAGTGGAATTGAGCTCATTGAAGACATTATTGTGAGCCGTAATGGTTTATGGAATTATCGATGGTTTTAAGTCAACATACACATCTATCTTCGTAATTTGTCATAATATTACATCCCTTAGGGAGAGTTTTTTGAAAAGCAATTTTTGAATTATACATGATCGAATGATTCCAATAGGCATAAATTAGTGGCAATCAATGGGAATGCTCATAAAATTCGTTCAGTGAGAAAATTCACATATGAACAGTGAGAAAGTAATTCTTTCGGTGGTTTTTGTTTTAAGTTGGGTGGAAATTAGTTTTGGAAGATTGCTTCTTTCTGCTGAGTTGATACAAAAGGTGTCTGGTTTGGAAAGCCACTTGATGACTTGATAATTCTCTCAGAAACTTTCAGTCTCATTTGAATCTTCGGATTACTAATTGATAATAATTCCAAATGAATAGATATTGAAAGGATTACTCAGTCAATAGCGAGTGATCAAAACTTATTGACGATGACCAGATTTTTATAGAGGTAATTCGTTTGTCCATCGTGGCTCAAAACGCATTGAATTCAATGGAACAATGCGGCAATTGAAAGCTCTTACGATTAATAAAAATCTTTGATGTTGCTTGAATCGTCAAAAAACACAAGATCTATCTCAATGCAATAAACATTCACAGGAAATGGAATTGACATTTTTTTTCAAAAGACCAAACATCGGCCTTATCAAAGTCTCATAGGTAACAAACTCTCACATAAGAATTGTTTCATTGTGTCAGCATCGAAACAACAATAAAAGAGTCTGTTTTTGCTGGCTGGCATTTTCGCACGAAATGAGCTATAAAAGCGAATGAAATGGATCAGAAATGCTATGAAACGAATCCAGAGTGTCATAAAGTCATCATTGGTTGAGTTTCATTTGGGTGGATTGGCTGATTTTGGATTTGTTATTGTCGCTCGCTGATGAACAGCAAAAACAGCTGCTGCAGAACAATCGAGTTCAGCTGATCTTCTAAAGTACCTAGGTAATAAACATACTTGCATAGTTACTATAGTAATTTGAATCCCATTGCTGTTTTATTCAAAAGAAGGTTTTATTCAAAAAAAAGTTTCATTCATGTAAATTTCTTCTTGAAATCCATGCCACTCACTCGGTATCACACACGTCACCGTTGAAATCCACTTCAAACTTTAGCTAAAGCCACCTCTTCTGATCCCAACTCCGTCTAATTGCATTATCATCATGATGCTCATCCATCCATCGCAATCGTCATCCTCGTCTGCGTCTTCGTCAGTTTTGCTTATCGTTTTCAACCAAAAACACCGGCAGACCGCCAGACATGGTCAATTTTCAGCGTTTTTCATGTATTTTATTATTTTTGATTTATTATCCTCAAAGGGCCAAACATTTATCTATTACTGCATTCGTTCATCCAATGCAAACTTAAATTAAAACCAGTCGTGTTCATAAGCTCATCACTACTATCCTAAAATAGATTCAATAACGCAACAAATCCTTTGGGACGCCCACAATCTTCAAACCGAAAAATTTAATATTCTTTAAGCAAATATCCTACTCAGTGCACACGAACACAGATTTGTGAACGCAGGCAGTTTTGTGCTCGAATTATTATTATTAGTTTTAGAATCGCCCTAAGCGAATTTAGTACTTTTATCATGACAAGGTTCGTCTTATCGTTATGTTCATAAATTTCATTACATATGAAATCATTACTGCGAATGTTAGTATTGTTGCGAGTTGTGTTACTATTATTATCAGTTGTGTTACTGCTATCATTATTAGTATCATTACTACTCTTGGTATTATATATTATTATTATTATTATTATTATTATTACTTATTATCATTATTATTATTATTATTATTATTACTTATTATTATTACTATTATTACTTATTATTATCATTATTATAGGTGTTGTTATCGGTATTATTATTAGTATGTTATTGTTATTATTATTATTATTATTATTATTATTATTATTACTGGTGCTATTATGATTATTATTTTGGAAGTCCCATGCGAACGTCTGGCTATCAAGATTCTGTCATCACCTCCTGACGCTCAACAAGACTGCGATGATCCACTCGAGTTAATTGGATGTTCGAGTTTATGACGATAGCGAGCGATAAACGATGCTTTTGCCTGATTTGTATTGTAATATCCTTTCGCGGATTTGAATGTGCCATTTTTTAGAAAGTTTCTGTTTGCAGATTCATCGATGATCTGAAATATCTGATAGAACGATTTGTAATTTGTGATCGAATCGATATCAGCTCGAGAAGCAATGGATGATTGTTCTATAGAGCTGACGATAAATAATCTGATATTATCATTTATATTCGTACTGATATTTTGTCTATCTGCATTGGGCAATTCGGTTGTTATTGTGACAATACTGAATCGTCAAAAACGCAGTGTACGATCGATTACGAATCTGTATTTGCTGAATTTATCGGTGGCCGACTTATTGAGGTAATTTATAATTGCGTTCGATTAGAGTTATTGAAGTGTTAAAGTGAAAAAATGATAACAATGAAACTTCTGATTCACCGAATCTGTTCAATTTCCGAAGAATATTTTTGTGTCCGTTCGAAAAAATACTTGCTGATTGCGACATAAAGCAATTGAGGATAGGTGCTTGATGAGGTTTTGATCAACTCGTGATTCTACTGACGTAGTAATCATATTCCTTACGATATAAATCACCTCCTTCCAGCTATAAAACCTAGTCACTTCCTAGCTATGTAGCTTTCATTCAGTCATCATTCATCTCAGTTCTAAGTTCAGCTCAAGCACAACAAATTGACCTTTATAAGCAAAAATTTCAAATGTAAATCCATCGTTTTGTATGATTCAATTCTATCACAAACTCTTCCCTTCGAAATAGTCTAAAAATAAGCAGAAGATGGATTACGTAAGTTGGAATACATATTGCTACATGATGCTCTTAGACAATTCGTGAACTCATGGTTTCTTGAAAATGCATCTTAGCTTCGTCACATTCCACATAAAACCTCGGGAATATCGGAGCTTTTTCGATTCATGTCAGAACATCACGTTGCTTCGCAGAAATTCTGCCGCAATTCCATTTTCGCAGCAGATTCGTCCCATCAAAAGCTCTTTTAGTTGTTCTCACTTCCCAACCGAATCGAGAATTTCTGCTGGCTTGGAATTGAAGCCAGGAATTGATTTCAGGTCAGTGATTTGTATGCCACCAACCCTGTTAAGTGAATTATCACAATGTTGGCTACTTGGACCGTATATGTGTCGAGTGGCCGCTTATCTACAACGTTAGTTAATCGTTTGCATGCTCGTTTCAGAGTTCCTTCGGTACCTTCGTTCTGGAGAATAACTCAAATCGATAAGGTTTGGGAAATGAGAGCCAATGAAAAAATGCACACATGAACAAGTGTCAACGATCAAATCGGGTTATCGCAATGCATTGAGTCATTAGATTCGGGCTTAGGCTTAATTTGAGGCTCATCCATACGTTTAATACAGTGGTTCTCACCCTCCCCGTCCCCTGACACCCCTAAATTACCCAAAATGGGTAATTCCACTCCCTACGAGAACCATCAGTATATTAGATACCTCATCACGGTATCATAAAGATGTGTATTTGTTTAATGGATAGCGCAGCTCCATTGTAAGCTACAGTCTAAATCTAAGCTCCAGTGTAATGCATGACGACATTCCACTCCAATTATCATCACTCCAAATGACCATAAATACAAAATCTGATGAATGTCAAGAATTGATTAGACAACTAATGTGATTTGAATGTGCGATTTGAGGTTTACTTTTGCGTAAACACTTGATGAATGCATAATCAATCTGGAATGTTCACAGCAATTTAATGAAACTAATCTATTCTATATCATAAGATACTTTCCACTTATAGCGAGTCTGTTTTCAACGTCTAATTGGGATTCTTATTTCACATCTCTTTTCCACTCGACAAATTGCTTTATTTCATTTCACACCAACAAAATTTGTTCATCGAAAGAAAAACGCATTCTCCTAATCAGTAGTCTAAGAATCTTATGCAGGATTTGCGATAAATTTCATTTCTCATTTGTTCTCTCTGAAAGTGCCATACATTTCATTTACATCACGCCGCTTCACACATGGCTTCAACTCGCGTCGTTTTCATTCCTTTTCGCACTGCTTCATTGAATTCCGAGAAAATTCTTTTGTTATAATTGTTTGTATGCACACATCACCAAGTTTTCATGCGCTCAGTCAGGTGAAATGAATACTAACAGCAGTATACTAACAGTATACTAAATGCACTAAAATGAATGCTAACAGTCAGATGAAATACGCAACAATAGAAAAAATGGTACTAATGAAGCTTTCAGAACGTTTATTTTACGAATGAATACACATGATAAATGCTTTATTATCGTCATTAGTGCCATCAGAATGCCTTCGGAATGCTTCGAAAATGTTTTTGATTACAATGAAGTTTGTTTATTGCAGAAAAGTTTATTTATTCAGTCTGAATGAACAAAAACTATTGAAACAACTGAGCAAAACAAAAAAGTGATCAACAATATATGGATTTTGGAATATAGCAAGTCATAGGTGGGTTGTGCATGATCAGGTTGACATTTTTGACTGCCATACAAACGTTGCTTCTTCCACCGCTCCAAATCACACTTATTGCTTCACACCTCTCCTTTTCGCACATATCTACGCATCCTTGTACGAACGGCTCAAAATATGCATTATAAACTAACATACAAGATCGTTTTAAATGACCGCAAAGGTCATTCTATGCAAGGCTGGAACTCCATCAACCGAACTTGCTAGTAGCTGCAGTTATGAGTAGCACTACAATGCGGCTGGCTCGAGTTTACTCGTTGATAGTCGTCATTCATTGTCGTCGTTGAACTTGTAGCTGCACTTTTAAGAAACCGTTGAACTCGGTTCAAACTAGCTCTAGTTAGCTGCTGCACTTTCGAATCGGAAACGAGAAATACGATCTTAAACCTGTCATTCTAAATTTTCCCCTGCAGCAGCTAAATGATCAATCAGCATTCAATGTTTGTCAGCTGAGAATGTTTGCGATGGACATGCTCTTTCAGAAAGTACATTGGCATATGTACTGTTCCTATGTACTGATATATCTCGGCAGGTGTACTAAGCTTGATAGAACGAGTTCGAAGCGAACTAAAATGAAATGAATGCCCAAAATATTGAATAACAAATAACGCGCCATCCTTAGTCAATGAACTTGAAACTGATTTGATTCATAGCTAATGAAAAGTGCTCGATCGATTCAGTGAGTGAAAATTTCCGTCGCAACATTCGCTATGTAAACCTCTGTGACTAGATAGATCTTTCATTGTTCATTTAATCATTCTCATAACATACTCAGAATACAAAGAGAACTGAATTTGGGTTAGGGAACACTTATTGTTCGATATATTTGACGAACATTCTAAGGTGCGATTGTTCTGATAAGGCAAATATTCTATCTGCATGCTAACAAGTCCAGAACTGCACATTACAACACAAGCATCTTATAATCGGGTTCATGAGGAACACCAGTTCAGGATGATGAGTGAACCATATAGCAAGAAGAACAACATAAATGGTACTTACCCAACTATTTTGGAAAATGTACGCAGCTACGATCCTACCCTGACACTGTGTAGCACGAAGCAGACTATATGGTATGCCGTTGACCACAGCTAAATGAAAATTTATTGTTAAATCGCGTTGAACTGAGTAGTCACTTGACTGCAGGCATTGCAATTATAACGTAATCATCAAAATCATGAAGGGTCATCATTTGTTCAAGTCTCGTTTCAACTATTCTCTTAACGCTATCATGAGGAAAATTGGCATCTATGCGATTGACTGACTGTAAAACTGATTGCTTGTGATCGCTCGGAGAATAGCCTAAAGATAAATTAAAAACGTTGATCTTGGCTTCGCCAATCCAGCTTCCTATCAAAGCAATTAGCAGTAAGCACCTTCGCTCCGTTAAAATACTCAAACACAATCAGTTTCATCTGGACGATTTTCATGATCAGTCGAATGATCAATGTTAATCTTTGATTTTTCGATCCAATTTCGTTGGAAGCATCGAGTAGCAATGTATGTAAAGCACAACGGTACATTAAGTATAACTTACGTTTTTCATTATAATGTGCCAAACTGATTTTAATTATCACTGCGAGCAACAGATAGAATTTGAGCATTCTTGCGGCTCGTATAAAATCACAACTGATTGACAACGCTGAAAATAATTCAATCACTCGAAAGAATTCTTAATTCCTTGTTACTGATGAATGTAATATTGTCAGTGCGAATGAAATTAATTGAGTCTTCAGAACAACTAAATTCACTGATAGATGTCCAAGAAAAGGAGCATCAACGTGATTTGAGTGACACACAAGAAAGTGACACTCAATTACTGATTCGTTATGATCGTTCTGATCTTTTGACTCGTAGGATGGGCGAGAAATTAAACTTAGGGCTTTTTAAAGCAATTTCAAAATTTTATTTTGAACCAATTTCAAACAACTTAAATTCAAAGCATTGAACCTTTTTGAATGAATTCTGTCAACTGGCATAGAACAGCATGACATTTTGAATGATGACTTTCGAATATGCTCAATCCTTTATAGAGGAGTTGAGGTTGGGAAAGATTTCAGTGCTCGCATACATTATCAATTCGAACATCAGAATTCACAGCGAATTTGATATCTTCAAGACTGAAAATAGAAGCATATTTGATATTCAATAAACTGTTCATAATTTGAAAGACTGGATCGTTTGATCATTCGTAATTTGCATTTCTTTGAAATGCTCACTCCAATAAGGTTTTAAGTGGCATAAATTATTTGAGGCGCACAACGATTGTGAAACTATTTTTAATGCTTGAGAAATGCGGAAAAAAGCATTGATTGGTTTCTTTATTGGTGAACGTTGTGTGTGTGTGTGTGCAGGTGAAAAGCTGATTGGATATCATCAGTCTTGACGATGTCTAGAAAATGACTGAGGCTTGATTTTGAGGATACTACTCCAGAATGTACTGATCAGAAGCAGTGGCCTAAAAAGCTTCAAATTTTGAGCAGTGCAACCGCTGATGAGAATGCAGTTGCTTTATCATCATTCATTGCTCTGAAACAATGACTTTCGACGGGGAAAACCAAGCATTTCCTGATGAGTTATTTGTGAGTCTTGTGTAGGATTCGCGAAAATTTTTTTCCACTTCTTCTCTCCGAACCTGCCGTTCATTCCGTTTATGTACAATGTTATACATGCCTTACTCATATCACATATTCAATTCATTCATGTCATCACTACGAGCAAAAAATTAAGAATATTTGATTGAGATACCAAATATTTCCTAGAGGCATACGTGACTTCAGCTTACGTCGTTTTCATTCCTCTTCATATTGTCCCATTCAATTTCAAGAGAACTCCTCAACAATACTTCTTTGTAATGACTGTTTGTATGTACACATCACTAAGTTTTCATACGTTCAATCATTTGAAATGACCATCAAAAATGGAACGAATCGAAAGAATTTTTCACATTCTCACAAAGCATGGCAACGTGTGAAATTTGCCCAGCCTTAAAGTTGCATAATTAATTTTATTTGGAAATATTAAGAAACAAATGTTTATGTTCCATTGAAAGAGTGCAATAGAACGGAAATGAATGCGATGAATTACATGATTATGGAACGTTGTGAGGAAGTAAGAGAATGTACTTAACGAAGGCAAAAAATCGAATAGTGACGGTAATGATAATGTTAATGTTAATGGTAATGGTACCAAAAACAATGTTTCAGTAATAGTAACAATAAAAATAATAGAAACAATAATAACAGTAATAAATCTTTTGAAATATTCATATTTGCAAATGAATTCAAATAACGAACGCTTTATTATCACCATTAGTGCCATTAGAATGTCTTCGAAGTGATACCAAAATGTGAACGCAATGAAAGTTGTTTATTGCAAAAATGTTGAGAGAAAATTCATTGTGAATGATCAGAATCTTTCAAAACAACTGAACAAAACAAAACTGATCATCAACATCTGCATTGCATTGCGGAGTATAACAAGCTGTATGTTTATTGTCGACGATGTTGACGACATTCATGATGGCCACACAGACGTAATTGTGTCCACCCGCATAAATCACGTTTATTGCGTCACAATTGCTCGTTTCGCACATGCTTACGCAATCTTGTACGAATGGCTCAAAAAATGAAGTGAGTGATTAACAATAGGAACAATTTAGACGGACGGTACTTACCCAGTCATTTTGAAACACGTACGCATCTACCATTGTACCGTGACACTGTTGAGCGTAATGCAATGGGAATGGTTTGCCGTTGACCACAGCTAAATGAAAATTTATTGTTAAATCGCGTTGAATTGAGTGGTCACTTGACTGCAGGCATTGCATTTATAACGTAATCATCAAAATCATGAAGGGTCATCGTTTGATTAAGTCTCATTTCAACTATTCTCTTAACGCTATCGTAGGGACATTTAACATCTATGCGATGTATAATTGTTGTAGTTTGACTGTAAAACTGATTGCTTGTGATCACTCGAAGAATGAGCCTAACGATAAATGTAAAAACGTTGATCTTGGCTTCACAAATCCAGCTTCCTATCAAAGCAATTAGCAGTAAGAACCTTCGAAGCAATTATCAATAAGCAATCAGTTTCATCTGAACGATTTTCATGATCAGTCGACTGATTAATGTTAATCTTTAATTTTTCGATCCAATTTCGTTGGAAGCATTGAGTAGCAATGTATGTAAAGCACAACGGTACATTGAGTATAACTTACGAGTTTCATGTGCCAGACTGATTTCAATTATTACTGCGAGTAACAGATAGAGTTTGAGCATTCTTGCGGCTCGTATAAAATCACAGCTGATTGACAACGCTGAAAATAATTCTTAAGAATTCATTCGTAATTGTCAGCTATTTAAGAATCTGATGTTACCAGTGCAAATGAAATTAATTGAGACTTCAATATCTTGACAAATAAACGAAATTCATGGATAGATTTTCGATAAACGCTATATCAGAATGATTTGAGTGACACATGGGACAGCGATACTCGAATATTTGTAAACAGGGATCGTTACTGTCATTCCGCTTTGTTGATTCGTAGGATGAAAGAGGAAATTTTCAGAATTTAAAATTAGAGCTTTTTGAGGCAATTTCAATGGAAGACTTCTCTTGCCTACTGGTGCAGAATATGCTGAAGATTATGAATGAATATGCTTGAAAAGGGGCATTTATAGACGGGTTGGGAATGCGATATTGGCAAATCCAAAACGATTGCATAGCATCCAATTCAATTCAGAACGATGGCATTCCATTCAATTCAATCGAATTCATCCAAATTCAAACATTCAATAAGCTGTTCATAATGGCTTCATTTCGTTTCCCAACGATATTTGTTCACCGAAAAACAACAACAATGATTCTCCTTATCAATTGTTTGAGAATCTTGTGTAGAATTTGCGATAAATTTTTGCTTTCAATCGCTTTCGCCGAAATTGTTAATCGTTTCATTACAGTGTTTTGCATTCGTTCCTTACGTCATATTTTTTCAGCTGATTATTATGAACACTGTGAGCGAATATCATCGAAGAATTTTCGAATGAGACATGAAACTGTTCCCATAGGCGTCACACAGCTTCAACTCGCGTCGTTTTCATTCCTGTTTGCATTGTTCAATTCAATTCCAAGAAAAGTCTTCAACAATACTCTTTTGCTATGACTGTTTGCATGCACACATTACCAAATTTTCATGCGATCAAACAGTTGAAATGACCATATAAAATGGAACGAATTGAAAGAATTTTTCAAATTCTCACAGAACATGACATTACCTGGATTACCTGGATTGGCAAGCAGGCTATCAAACGTTTATAACGTTGCTGGTCACAATGCTCCCGTTTCCTTGCGCATTGTTTTAGCCTCAATTTACGTCACCCCGGTGGCTAGGCGAGCAGGCCAACCGAACACAACCGAGTAAATAATTAGTCGCCGTGAATACTTTGCATAATTAAACGCAGTCAAATACAATTCAATAAATAATCTATATTTTAGTAAAATAAATATTCCGCCGATCGCTCACTGCGATTGACGAAACAACCACTCGATGTCCAAGTAATAATTACTAATCAGAACATGACGTACATGTGAAATTTACCGAGCCGTGAAGATGCATAATTAATTTTATTCGGAAATAATAAGAAACAAATGTTTGTGTTCAATTGAAACAGTGCAATAGAATGAAAATGAATGCGATGAACTACATGATTATAAAACGTTGTGAGGAAGTAAGACAATGTAGTTAACGAAGGAAAGAAACCGAATAATGAGTGTATTAATAATGATAAGGATGATGGTAATACTAACAATATATCATTAATAATAACAGCAATAATCATAAGTTATAATACCAATAAAAATAATAGTAAGAAAAAAGCTTTCAAAACATTTATACTTGCAAATGAATTCAAATAAAGAATGCTTCACTATGGCCATTAGTGCCATCAGAATGTCTTCGAAGTGATACCAAAATGAACACAATGCAAGTTGTCGATTGCAGAAATGTTGACAAAATATTCCATTTGAATGAATAAAAACTGTTGAAACAGCCGAGCAAAACTAATTTGATGGATAATAACAAGCTACATCCCCGTTTGGGTGCGTTGTCTTGGTGGTGAAGTTTGTGACTATACCGCACTGGTACGCTCCGTCTTCAATTAGGATGTTTATTGCTTCACAGTGATCTTTTTCACATTCATCTGCGCATTGTTGTACCACAAACTCAAAATATACATTATAAATTAACATAAAAGAGTGATTTAAGTAGCCGCAAAGGTCCATCTATGTAAGGCATTTCGTGGAAGGCTGTAACTCCTTCTACCGAACTTGCTAGTAGCTGCAGTTAAAAGTAGCACTTTTATGCTGGTAGCTCGAGTTTACTCACTGTTAGTCGTCATTCACTATCATGCTTGTAACTGCAGTTTTTAAGAAACCGTTGAACTCGGTTCGAACTAGCTCCAGTCAACTGTAATCGTAACGCGGAAATGATAAGTACGACCTTAAATCTTTCATTTTAATTTTTTCCCTACAACAGTCGAATATTTTCATGCAAATTGATACACTACGGTGTAGCAATGTCGAGGTAGTCCATAGTAGTGCAGTACAAACACCATTTCGAGTAATTATAGTGCAACAGAGCACGAACATCACATAATCCGGTGCATGAAGAACACTAGTTCGGGAAAATGAGTGAATCTGATGCAGTGAGGTGAAATGAATAACAAGAAGAACTACTCAAATGATAGTTACCGCTTTAGACGTAGACGGCGCAAGGGAATAAGGCTGATCACCGTCGCAGATTTCATGGAAATGTCTTATGAACTTTCGGTTGCCGACCATAACTAAATGAAAATTTATTGTAAAATCGCATTAAATCGAATCACTTGATTGCATTCATTGCAATTATAATATAAGCAAAATCAAGAAAGGTCACATCATTTGTTCATGTTTTATTTCAACTATTCCCTTAAAGCTATCATGAGAACATCTATCGTCTATCCGATGCACATAGTAGTAGTTTGACTGTTAAACTGATTGCTTGTGATCAGTCGACGAATGACTCCACGCCTGATTCGAAACGTTCATCTCGTCTTCACAAATCAACCTCCCTATCAAAGCAATTATCAGTAAGCACCTTCGCTCTACTAGAATACTCAAACAGAGTCAATTTCATTCGGACTACTTTTATCATCAGTCGTCAATTTATACGTATCTCCGATTTTTTCAATAGTTCTTTGACTGGAGTAGCAGTGCTTACAGTGAAGATTGGGACATCGAATACGACTTACTGTATTGACATGCCAAGGTGATGTCAGCCATCAAGGCGAACAACAGAAGAAATTTGAGCATTTTAGGATTGATACAAAAGTACAGGTGATTGGAGAGCTGAAAAAATATCATTCATTCTAGAGAATTCGTAATTCACAACTTCTGAAGAATATAATGTTGTCAGTGCGAATGAATTTGATTGATATCTTCGATATCTTAGAGAATGAACGAAATCAATTGACAGATTTCCGGAGAAAAGAGTGACTGTGCGATCGAGTGACTTTAAATTACTTATTTACAGTAATCGTTACGATAACTTTGATCTTTTGATTTGTTGGATGCAAGCGAAATTTTTCAGAAATTAAATTTAGCGATCTCTAAAGCAATTTCATTGGATGACTTTCACAGCTTGACGCAGAACATCCCGAAGATTTTGACTGAAGACGTTCGAGAACGTACATTCATTTATAGAGGAGAGGGAGGAGGTTGGAAATCTATCAGTGCCAAATTCAGTTCAATTGAAATTTAATTGTTCATTTCAGTCCAATTCATCCGAATTCATACATTCAATAAGCCGTTTATATAATTGCTTCGTTTCATTTCTCAGCGGTATTTGTTCGAACAATGATTATCCCTATGAATTGTTTGAGAATGTTGTATAGAATCTGCGATAAGTTTTTGTTTTCATTTCTTTTATTCGTTGATTTTATTCATGTGCAATGTTATACAAGTGTTATTTGTGTCATACTTTCAATTCATTGGTACCATCACCACGAGCGGAAACTATTGAAGAATCTTTGTATGAGACATTAAATTGTTCGTTTAGGCGTCATGCTTCAACTTTCTTCTTTTTCATTCCTCTTCACATTGTTCCATTCAATTTCAGGAAAACTCTACAGCAATACCCTTTGTTATGATTGTTTGTATGCACACATCACCAAATTTTCGTGTGTTCAATCAGTTGAAATGGACATCAAAAATGGAACTAATTGAGAGAATTTTTCAAATTCTCACAGAACATGACATTACCTGGATTGGCCAAGCTATCAAACGTTTATAACGTTGCTGGTCACAATGCTCCCGTTTCCGTGCGCATTGTTTTAGCCTCAATTTACGTCACCCCGCTGGCTAGGCGAGCAGGCCAACCGAACACAACCGAGTAAATAATTAGTCGCCGTGAATACTTTGCATAATTAAACGCAGTCAAATACAATTCAATAAATATTCTATATTTTAGTAAAATAAATATTCCGCCGATCGCTCACTGCGATTGAGAATTTTTCACATTCTTACAAAACACGGCATATATGTGAAGTTTGCCCTGCCCTAAAGTTGCATAATTAGTCTCATTTGGAAATAATTAATACAGCTGTTGTCAGTCATGGAATCGCGGAATGTGTTTGTCTCATATGACTGTGTCATAGGATTGAACAAACTATCACATATTTATAACTGTTAATTATAACTGAGATAGTTCTAGCAGTGTTACGCGTGATATTTGAATGCTTATAGCCTACAATTATTTCCAAAGAGAAGCTGAGGAGAGATTCAGATTGTTCCAATGGCACATTGAGTTGAATAAACGAATCGAAATCGTTTCAAATCATTCACAGTTTTTGCTCTGAACTCGAAAGCGAACTTTGTCTCAAATGAAGTTGCATCTTTTAATGCTTATAATCGCATTCGAATGAACTGAAATAAGATGACGTCGAAATTTCAGCTGTTGCCGTATGCGCTTCTGCGTACACATTGGCAGTGATCGCTGTGGAACGATACTATGCGATCTGTTGTCCACTTCAGTCTCGGAGATGGCACTCTAAGGTGACTTTCTTTTCACATTTAGCGAGAATCATTGCGGAAATTTTCATTGAAAATTTATGATTCATGAAGCTTAGCCAAATGTACAAGAAAATTCAGTGAAAAACTCAGCTGAAATTCTATGATTCTATGATGTTTATTACTTAGTTGGAAGCGTAATGAATGTTAACGTAATTTTTCTCACACTATAAGTGTCGTGCTGTTTTGATGTGAAATAGAGAAATATTCTCATGCCATTGACAACGTTTTCATGTTCCATACATCTGCTGTGATTTCTCACGCTCTCATCGTGCATATGCATAGAAGTTATTCAAGAACAATTCTCAAACAAATGAAATATCTTTTGAGTTCATTCATCTTTTGAGTTCATTCACAACGAGTAGATCGCACGATCAAGTATTGTATCTATTCTGTGATCAAAATTCAAGTCTCAGCAAATTCAACATTTCTTGATCCACTAAGTGACTCCAAACACTTCTAGATGAATGACTGAATGTGATTTTAATCGTGGCAAATTTCAGCGACATGCCGTTTCGATGATCTCATTTGTTTGGTTCATATCGTTTGCGAGTAATTGCGGTTCGTTGATTATCTTCGATGCTATGCCCTATAAGACCGCATGGAACTGCAGACCGACCATCTCGGCACTTGTCGATTTCATTTATCAAATTTATGTGACTCTGGTAAATTTCAACTTTCATTGTCAACTATACCATGAGTTTTGGCCATTTGTAGGTCTCTAAAGAAGGGAAATGGTGCATGATCTATTGAGTGCGGCAATGAATGTACTTTTCATGATATAAGTCACTGTTCAGTCGGAGAATTAGCTTATTTGAGACTGTACATCATAATTAATGGAAGCGAATCAGAGACTGAGAATATTTCGGCGATGAGTACAAATCCTATCTTAGTGCATATGGCTTTCTGAAATTGGGATGTATATCTCAATATCACAAATGAGACTTATCTGTCAAATTATTGAGCCTAATGAAGTTTCCGTGGTTTGCTGCCTAATAGTTTCAGCCTATGAGAAATGGAATGCGAAACTTCGTAATGACATCTGTTTTTGAAAACTCATACGTGCTGTTTCATTTATTGGTGCTCAATTTCAGATTCTGTTAATAATTCCGTTGGCTATAATGACCGTTTTGTATGGCAATGTGATATTCACACTAAAAACCGGTATTCGTTTCGATATGAATCTAGCAGTGTCCATGCACAGCTTAGATTGTGGCAACAGTATCTATGGACCACAGCTTTCAAGTGTGTTGGTTTGAAGCAATTCATTTTAAAAGATTATCATTTAAGAATTGATATATTCACTGAGAAGATCAGTGAGAATTTTTGATCAATTGAACTTTACATTGATCTCATAATGATTTCCTTCGATAGTTCAGAACTTAATCATTATATTCTAGTGAAAAGTGAGAATTCATAAGAAACCAACCAAGATGAACCTTTGGAATATGAGAAGAGCGTAGCGTTTCAGTTACGGCAAATTTGTGTTCATTAATTAAAGAGTGCAGTAGTCTATGCAGATCACCGAATTCAGAAGAGCATTTTTGGAAGTTTTTTAGAAGTAAATGGACGTAATTCACCAAGCGGTTGGATATACGATGCGATTATGTCACCTGCATGGATCACCAAGTCATTCACGGATATTAACGTACGTTTTCGCTTACATACACATCACGATTCGTAATCCTCAGAAACACTGAATCTCAGTCTGTGCAAATCATTCGAATCGACGACCGATGATGTTGAAAAGCTATCTCGAGTGTCGGACACTCGTCAGAATTCATCAAGTGATCAGTTTTAGGCGAATGGACTGTCATCGCTGAAAGTACCAAGTCAGTCGCTGTCGAACTCTCGCGCCTCATCTTTTTCGGTGCCCGCAAACGCCACCACCTTTCAACCGAACCATCTCATGAGGTATTTTTAGCTGTGCAAACAACTTGTTTCTAATACAATTGATGCTATTGAACTCATAAATTTTATCTCGAATTCATAACTTTTACTGAACTCATAAGTTGAAATGCACCTTGTTCCACAGTATATCTAGCATGTTATTCCTTAAGGATATTCTTTCATTTTATCAATTGATATCAATGCTACATTAATTGTCCAGCGCTCACTTAATCACCTCGAATGCCACTGATCAGCAGTTTTTACGATGATTTTGAGTAATCAATCGATTGATTTTGTTATCTAAAGTTTCCGTCATTTCAGCGCTTTCAGCACATCATCTGTATCATTTTTGTGTAACACACGAAAAGCTGGCGACTTTGATAGCGCTTACCTATTGAGAAGTACACATCAGGTACGATTGTATAGACTTGAAATACTTCTCCTATATTACTTGATAATTTCCAGTAATCAACTGACCAACTTGTCATTTCTTATTATCTTAGTACGAGCAATGCCCAGTTACAACACCATATTGATGCGATTGATCTTAAGAAAGTTGCATTGCAAGGTCACAGACAACTTCAGAGATTGCTACATCTCAGCATAAATCATAAAGACATTTTGAGAAAATCAGCGAAATTCAGTCAAATTGTATGAATTCAATTGCAGCAGAAAATATTGCTGGCCAAGAAACGTGTGACACGAATGCTGATAATACTTGTGATTGCGTATGTGCTGTGTTGGACGCCGAGTTTCGTTTGGTGGTTACTCATTAAAACGGTCGATTTAGTTGATGTAAGTGATAAATTCACGAAGCATTTCGCTCTGTTCAGTGCGATATTCCTCAGAAATCAACCACATTTCGTATTGGTTCAAAGAAACGAACGTTTAATTCATAATCGTGCACAGTTTTCCATACCCGACCCAGTACTTCATAGGTTCACTATAAAATCCCAGAACTTGCAAAACAGCCCTTTTCTTCAAAGATCTTGCTAGATCTTATAGTCTCTTCTGATCGCGTGAATTCAAATATGGTCATTTGATAGCACACAAGAAGTTCTGTGGTTTGAAATGAACAGTAATCAGCGCATCACATTGACGTGTTTATTGGATTCATATGATAGCATAAACCTTGCAAGTCACATATCATTTGCTAGTGATGTTATCTGTCGCGGAAAAATTGCCCAATTTCAGGCGAACACAGTATGGAATCATTCGTTGAATACAGTGATAACTGTACTCACCTACATCAGCACATGTACAAATCCGATCACGTATTGCTTCATGAATGCAAGCTTTCGTAAAAATGTCTTCTCGCATTGTTTTTGCTGTCCCAAAGTTTGTTATCAGCAAACAACACACAAAAATGTGAGAGTTCATTCCATATAAATTTCTTAATGAATACTCGAACATTACCACTGCTCATCTGTATCAGCTAGTCGCTTGCCTGTGATATGTGAAGCATTCGAAATTGAATCAAAACAATGGAGAAATTATGCGTGAAATAAGATTTCTTCAATTTCCATACAAATCATTGGTGTTTTCGGAAGTTTTTAGCTACATCTTTATGAAAGACTTTAAATTCGTTACTTTTCTGCAGATTTACCAGTGAATGATCATGTATTTGTGACTGAATTACAAAAGCATTGAAATATACCGATAACTTTCAGTTGACTACCTATCCACAAAGGAGATCTGCTGATCAGAATCCGGATGCAAATGATGAGAATATTAAGATGATCTCACGAGAGCAACAAGATTCCAGTGGGATCCGAATAGAACCATGCGGGACCAATGGTGCAGGTGGCTATGGTGGTCCTAAAAGAGTGCCAGAAATTGAGGTGAACATCTTGCCGCAAATTTCCCCGCATTAATGCGATAATATGAACCTAGAAGCCAAGTTAATCCTGAAAATTTTGCCGAGTCTGAATTAAATTCCAAGCGGATATTGAAAAACGTTTTGGGATTATTTGGGATATGAACAGTATTTGCAGTCAGAATATATTCAGTGTTATTAATTGATCATTCATTTGCAACGCTCGTTAATCGTATTGCTCAAAGCGATTATACTTTCATTCAAGTTCGTCTCATTAATTCAGCCTTCAATGCACGCTTCAGGTACGATATTTCGGAAGCGAAACGGATCGGTTAGAAGGAAACATGAAACCATCGCCGTGCAATGATCCGCATCAAGAATCGCTGGACATGACAACAGAACTGCAGAATTAACAACGGCATAGATTGTTCACTGGTATAGATATTGAAGTGAGAGTAATTTTTTGGTAGGGTGTTGATTGTTTTCTGATATTCGTGTTGATATCTTTTGTATAAATGTGCT
The DNA here is from genome assembly GCA_035041965.1 of Anisakis pegreffii. Lineage (NCBI taxonomy): Eukaryota > Metazoa > Nematoda > Chromadorea > Rhabditida > Anisakidae > Anisakis > Anisakis pegreffii. The sequence continues at coordinate 41,770 of JAPYMA010002796.1, forward strand.
TTGGTTTATACATAAATAAAGTATTTGAATGTTTGATATAATACATTCAATATATCACAATGAATGTTAACGCATCACAATGCGTTTGAATGATAACATATCGCAATGTTCAATGCATGTGAACAATTCAATATATCAAAATACGCGTGGAACAAAGCAGTCGATTAATGGAAATTTAAATTCCATCACAGAAACATGATCGGATCAAGTTCCAGTAGAAATCGAAACGAGTGATCCGTAACTATTAAAGGAATCAATCTTGCTTTCTGAATCGTATGTTCAAATCTTAACAGCAAGCCTATGAAAGTTTGCAAGCAACTTCTAAGATTTCCATGTGACTTCTAAGAATTTATAAAAGTTCCATGTGGAAACCTAAAAATAAAAATTCCTAAGGAAACTTTTTCTATTCTGGAGATATTCAACGGTTTCTTCGAGCTCAGACCGCATCAGAAGCAATCGATGTCCTACAGCAATCATTTCATCTATCATTGATCAGTAATTCACCAAAAAAAATTTCCATTACTTCTAAATCGTGGCAATTAATAAATGCAACAACAATTTAAATAATGGGCATTAGCACATTATAATGTTGAGATGATGCGAAAATGAACAAATAAAAACTATTCATTACAATAATTTTGACAAAATATTCAACTCGAATGTACAAATAATGGAACAACTGAAGAAAACAAATGAGATCAACTGGATTTTAGTGATAATAACATTGCGCATGCAAATCGTGTGTTGTACCGTGGAAGCGAATGACCGCACCGCAATAGTAAACACCTGCACGGGTTTTATGAACAGATATTGCTCCACAACCAGACCTTTCGCATAATCGCGAACACTTTCTTTCGAAATCCTCAAAATGTGCATGATGAACTCATATAAAAGAGTGACTGAAGTGATTGCAAAAGTCGATCTGTGAGAAGCGCTTCGTTAAATGTTTAATGAAATGTGGTTGACGGATTTAATGAGTCAAAGTTTCCGTCAGAACATTCGCTATGCGGACCTCGTTGACCAGATCGGTTATTCATTGTTCAACTTCAGTCTCTCATTACATACTCAGAATACGAAGAGAACTGATTTTGGATGAAGGAACACTTTGATACATTTAACGAACATTCTAAGGTGCGATTCTTCTGATTGAACACATGTTCTATTTTCAAGCAAATTGGTACACTACGGTATAGGAATTTCGAAGAGGGCCCGAAGTAGTGCAGTAAATAGGTCGTTTTGAGGTATTGTAGTTAATAAAGCAAAAACATTTTACAATTCAGTGCATGGGGAGCACTAGCTCGGAAAAATGCGTTAGTCTGATGCAGTGATATGAAATGATTAACAAGAAAAACAACTTAAATGATAGTTACCACTTCAGAGACAACGACACGCGAAGTTATAATAACGCCATCACATCGTTCATGTTTGTGCTGAGTGAATGCTCGACCAGAAACAATGACTAAATGAAAATTTATTGTAAAATCGCATTGAATCGAATCACTTGATTGCATTCATTGCAATTATAATATAAGCAAAATCAAGAAAGGTGACATCATTTGTTCATGTTTCATTTCAACTATTCCCTTAAAGCTATCATGAGAACATCTATCGTCTATCCGATGCACATAGTTCTAGTTTGACTGTTAAGCTGATTATTTGTGATCAATCAAAGAATGACTCCACGCCTGATTCGAAACGTTCATCTCGCCTTCACAAATCCAGCTCCCTATCAAAGCAATTACCAGTAAGAACCTAATCTCTATCAAAATACTCAAACACAATCAGTTTCATTTGGACGACTTTCATCATCAGTTGATTGATGGATGTCAATCTTTGCGCATCTCCGATTTTTCGATATCTTTTTGGTGATACATCGAACATGATTATCACTTACTGTGTTGAGTCTTTGACTCACTCATTCCCGATTGACATGCCCAATTGATGTCAGTTATCAGTGCAAACGACAGGAGATATTTGAGCATTTCTGCTGTTCGTACAAAGTCACAGCTGATTGACGGTATGCTGAAAAAGTTCTACTTAAGAGAGATTCTGCAATTTCTAATTATTGAAGAATTTAGTATTGTCCGAGCGAATGAAGTTGATTAAGTCTGTAGTAGCTTTAATATCTTGAGGATAAAGCGAAAGTTATCGCTAGGTTGCCGAAAAAAAGGAATATCAGTGTGATTGAGTTGTACACGAGAAAGTGACACTCAATATTAACAGTGATTGCTAAGATCATTCGGATTTGGGACTGGTTGAATGGGCGAGGAAATTTTTGGAGATTGAATTTATAAATTTTCTGAGCCAATTTCAGCGGAAGACTTTTCCAGCCTGGTGCAGAGCATCCTGAAGACTCTGAATGAAGACGCCTGGAAAATGGCATTCATTTATAGAGGATATGAATGTGCTGTTGAAGAATTGAATTCAATTCAGTTGTAACCATTGAATTCAGTCCAATTCATCCGAATTCAAGTATTCAACCATTTAAAATTGCTTCATTTCATTTCGCAACAACGGCTGTCCGCCAAAGAAAAACGATGTGTCTCCTTACCAAATGTCTGAGAATCTTGCGTGAAATTTGCGATAAATTTTTGATTTCATTTGATTCCTTCGAAAATTTCGTTATTTTATTATGTACAATATTATGCTTATGCTACTTATATCATACTTTCAATTCATTGGTATCATCGCCACCAGCGAAACTTATTGAAGAGTTTTTGTAGGAGACAAATTTTTTCGTACGAGACAGACGACATTTCGCAGCCAGTGTCTTTTTCATTCGTCTTCAAATTGTTCTGCTCACTTCCAAGAAAACTCTTTAACAATACTCCTTTGTTATGATTGTTTGTATGCAGACATCGCCAAGTTTTTATGTGCTCAGTCAGTGTAAACAAATATCGAAAATGAAACCAATTCAATGAAATTTTCACATTCTCACGACACATGACAGACTTTGCTGAACTTTGCTCAGTCTGATTGATAGTCGCATAATTAATCTCATTTGGAAATAGCAATAAACAAACGTTTATGTGCAATTGAAACAGTGCACTGGAATGAAGATGATTAAGATGAATCACTTTATTAAATACATTCTCTTACTTCCTCACAACGTTCCGTAATTACATGACTATGGAACGTTGCGAGGAAATAAGAGAATGTGTTTAAGCAGGTAAAAAACCGAATAATGACGGTACTGATAATGTTAATAGTAACAGTAATAACATCAGTAATGATAAGTAATCATAACAATGGAAATAATAATAAGAAGTAAGTCTTCGAAACATTTGTAGTTGCGAACGGATAAAGATAAGTGCTTTTTCAACGCTGTAAGTGTCATCAGAATGTTTTCTAAATGATACCACGTTCAAACCGTCGTTGCCATTAGCAAATGTAGCAACGACTTGAATGTGCCTGATATAAATGTAGTAATTCGGTTTATTCGAATATCAGATGTTCAATGGAAACTGAGAATCTTGACTTTTTGAATGAGTCTATCAGTTCTGCGAAATCAAATTTTTCAGGAGTCTGGATCAGTTCAATTGCCACACTAACGATGAGCGGGAGTCACCGATGTACCGTTTTGATTTGGTTTATATTCAATTCACGTAACACAGAAGCAATAAGAATAGAGAAGTGATGGTGGAATAGTGATGCTCGTTATGAAGTAGTAGCTTATTTTAATTGATTGAATTTTGTAGACGATTGTTTTCGGAAGGGTTGACGCCTTCTCAGTAAGCTTCCACCTGAGAACATTGCGAAACTGTCCGCATGCATTGTCCAATAAGCACCTGAATTGTGTGCATCATCAAAATAGCTCTTTTCACTTTAGCATCATTAAGAAAGGAAATATCTCCGGTGCATCCCAACCAGAATCACCTACAGACCACAACGCAAATTGCGTAATGCCTCATGAGTGCCGTCCAAAAGCAAACTGTCAATGTGTGCGGCATGAATTCAAACCTTTTTTTGTCATTGAACCATCCGTCACGTTCGAAACTCTCACGAAACACTCATTCATCGATAGATTATGTCTGAAACGTCTCAGTTTTCAATCGGAACAATTCAATTTAACGATTGAATAGTTTTCAATGCATCAAAGGAACTGACTCGCCGCTATGAAATCGCTTCGTCGATTTCAATTGTTGTTGCAATTCAATAGAATTGAATTCAAGCAACCAATAAGCATCAAACCAACTATATACTATCAAAAATATTATCAGTAGGAAGATGAGCTATCGGAAAATGAAACAGAAGAGATAAAACTTAAACATAAGAAAAGATGAAAGAAAACTTAAAAACTCACCAAAAAACAACTTAAAACAAAATTTAAAACAAACTCAAAAAACTGAGCAAACATCTGTAAGGGAAGATAGAACTTGTAATCGCAAAAGGATGCAAACAATGTCATCGCTCAAAACAAAATTTTAATTTTAATGGGAACCAGATCAAGAAAGCGATAAAATGTAGCATTGAATTTGAAATGATTCATTGAATTGTGCATTCTTTGATTGCTAATTTCAAGCTGTCTTGGAGAGATAATAGCTGAAAGCGATTTAAAAATTAAGTCTCAGACCTTATCGAGTTACGCCATCCATTTCTGTTGAAGCGATAGTATGGATAAGAGTGCTCAATGAAACGATAGATATCTGCCAATGTAGAGCACATACTCGGGCTTGCACAAATTGCAAAAGTTATCAATGCCACATAAGAATACGGTGGCTTTAGCAAATCCGTTTCCGCACCAGAGCAGTATGTTGGTGAAGAAATAGGGCTCATTTGTACTTTCATAGTAATCACTAACATTAACTCCTTTCTAGGCTTGAAACAACTGATTGAAGTGAATCTATACATAAGTGTATCGCGGCAGATCCGCCTTCTCACTTATTCTTCAAGCTTACTGTATATAACAGCTGATGCTCAAAACATTAAGAATAAACACTATTGATACTTCTGCAGTGTGCGTTTTCAAGCATATTTCTTCAATAACTTCTGCACAAAGTGAAAGGGTTGTATTGAATGGTGCGAAAAAAATCGAGAATTCAATATATTTATCAAGAGCATCCATGATCAATATCGATATATAGTGTGCATAGACAACTACTTGCTTAGCAGAAAGACAACTCGAGAAAACCCGTTGTGAATTCAACGAAATGTTCAATGGAAAATCAGTGAGCGCAAAATTTTGGAGCATAAAATGCAAATTATCAAAGTGAATAAATTCGGCGACACGATGCGAGTGTCATTGCAGTGATCCGTTTGACAGATACACTCCGTACCGACGGCGCCTTTCCAGAGCACATTTCGTTCACAATAGTCCATTAGCACTGGTTCAGCGGTCATTTGGCACATCTTTTGAATTCGTACAAGACCTCGAAAAGAAGACCTAATTATAGCTTTGACTCTCCAAAAACGGTGAACTTGCGAGAGCAGTTGCAATTTTTTGGTAATGTGAAGAGTAGCGAAGTTACGATGCGATCAAAATGAAGTAGGGACGATCGAAATGCAAAATTTTATGAAGTGAGTGATCAGAACGGTGGAGAATATCAGAGTGAAACGAAGAAACTGATTGAAACCATTTTCCATGAGCGCTTGTCGCTTGATGCATGCATTTCCGATACACGTTGAACTGTGACAGTTTCCCTCGAAACTGTCGCACAGGAAACACACAACACTATGAGCTGAAAGTTGTGTTTGTTGAGAGTCAATTATCTTTTAAGAAAACGCTCAAACAAGCTCACTGATACACTCCGTACCGACGGCGCCTTTCCAGAGCACATTCCGCTCAAACGCTCAAACAAAACGCTCAAACAAGCTCACTGAAGGAAATTCAACATTCTGTCAAGTAATATTTTCCACATTCTGCGAAATTTTGTCGATTACCTATTACCGATCACCACTTAGTATTCAAAAATTTTTGCACCAAATAAGTCTCGAAACTAATTTTAACGGACATACATATTGTATTTCTTGCAATGAAATGGCTATGAATTTTATGAAGAAACTTACTTGACGATGGTAAAATGGAAAAAATGGTGGTTAGAACGAAAATTTTCATAATTTCTCTGAACAGCGTGTACTCTTGTTGATGTAGCGACGAGCACAAGTGGAATGGCGTGGTCGGGTTTTGGATGGCGGATTTTTATCGAATAAAATACACTCTGCGAAGCACAACGATGGTCAACTTCAAAGAGACGATGACCAGGTAAGCGAAAGAGGCAGGTCGTGACATAAATGTGTTGAAATGTGAGACTCACTTAAGTTGCACACTGCGATCACAATTTACTCATAATGATTCATTGAAATGTACATTTGTGTTGTTTCTAGTTGTTATTCAACTCCATTTCTGTACAAATACACTCAGTCGGCTGTAAAATTCGTTCGGCAATTATGATATCGATGATAGAATTCGGATGCACTGCTGCCTCGAACACAATATGAAATCTGAACTCTTCAAGCACATTCCTCAATCGTATCCCACCAAACGTGTACAACCCATAATGTGTTCATTATTCCAGCGCAAATAACACAGATTATACCAATTTTAGGGTGGCTGCATAAGTAAACAAATTAACTGCCACCATAACAACAATAGCTGCAGTACAATACCGCGAGTAATAATAATAGATATAATAATAATGGAATACTAATATCACTAATAATATTAATAACAACAATAATAATATTGATATCAATAATAATGACTATAATAACATCACAGCAATGGAATTGACCGTTGAGAATTAGATAGCAAGGTAAATTGAAAGAAAATTTGTAAAAGTTTTTGGAATAAAACCAGACATTAATGTATACCTAGTGAAATCTCACTCTCAATAAGAATTGCGGTTGAAGTTTTTGACCAAAATAGATGTTATGGCTCCGAAAATGTAACCATTTAAAGGATTTCAAGCAGATTTACCATCGTTTGGCCTTATATGCAGACAAATTAGTTACAATTCAGTGACACTGTCATATTAAAAGGAATAGTAATGCGTTTCAGCTGATCACCACCGATCTTGTTCAACAAAATCATTGATTTAATGTGAAGAGGCGAAACCATCCTGAAGGTCATCATCACAGTCAACCACTGCAACAAATCATTCATTCCCTTCACTTTCCAATATACCTAATAAATCACCCATGTTAATGGTTCTTGAAATAGAATCTGTCAAGCACTACATTGCTCACTTACTAATGATTATAATAATAGAAGTAATGTTTACTCGCATAAAAAGTAATAAGTTCAGTACAATGATAAGATTACGGCGAATATACTGACTCTGTCTGAACTTTTGAGCTCATTTTGCAAAATCGTTGCTATTTTGCAAACTAGATCCTTTATGAAATTCTCAAAAGATTTGCGATGAATTTCAGCGTGTAGCTTGTCTGGGAACTCGCTGTTGCTTTTCGTTATTATACGAGTTCATCGCTGTATGGCAATTTTTATCAACCTTCGGTATCAAGATCAGTTCATCACAGTCAATGATTACAAACGCAGTGAGTATGTTTCATGATGGGTGTGTTTGAATTTCAAGCAAACTTCTATTTCATTACCGTATTTCTAACCAATCCAGCTATAAACAAGCGATGATCCGACTGAACGTTTTGTGAAAGAGCGATTCGAAAGAAACTACCGCCGCCCTCCATCTCGTTAAGCTTCTTCTCAATAAACAACTCAAATATAAACATATTATCGCGGCCTTTGAACACTAAACAACCGATGATCCACTAAAGCTATTCGCTGCTTAGTTATGAGCATATGGATATAGATATATAAGTGCATATTACCAATAACATCAATGAATATGCTGTAAAATCAAAATGAAATTTTTTAAGTAATGAAATTCCAATTTGTGAATTCAGTAAAACATTCAGTAAAAGTATTCATCATATCGTCTGACTATGCAATGCAGATGAGTCAATCAACAGCTGAATTGATTCATCTTCTAGTCAGTTCCTATAGAGCAGAGACATGCATTTCTTTCGAATTCATGAATTATGATGAAACGTGAGAATTCATCAGAAAGAAATTCAGCCTCTTCAAACGCATGTAGTTATGGTGAGAATTTGAGAAATTCACATTGGATGGGGCCAGATTTTATTGCGACTTTTATAGCAACATTATGATGGTGTTGTTGCCTTGTTGGAGCTCTTCTGAAAATATCGCACGAAATCATGACGGCCGATTTGGCTGTGATGCTTATGCTTATAAGTTTGTATGATGTGGGTGATAGCTGATTATTTCGATCATAAATCAGACTCAGTGTTTGCATTTTGGTATCAATTTCCCTTTGAGATAAACTCCTATGGAATGACTTTTTTTTCATATTTTGAATAAAATAATGAATGCGTAAATTAGCACTTTTATAAGTCAATGAAGTTTTCAGAACATTTATACTTGCAAATGAATTCAAATAAAGAATGCTTCACTATGGCCATTAGTGCCATCAGAATGTCTTCGAAGTGATACCAAAATGAACACAATGCAAGTTGTTTATTGCAGAATATTCGATTCGAATGAATAAAAACTATCGAAACAACTAAAGAAACCAAAAGTGATCAACATTCACTGAATTTCATGGGTAGTAACAAGCCGCATTTGAATCGTGCGTCGGACCTTGGAAATTAACGACCGCACCGCACCAGTAACCACCTCCACTGGCTTGACTAGCAGTTATTGCTTCACAATTAACACGGTCACATAAACCTCCACACACTTGTATGAATTCCTCAAAATGTGCATGATGAACTCATATAAAAGAGTGACTGAAGTGATTGCAAAAGTCGATCTGTGAGAAGCGCTTCGTTAAATGTTTAATGAAATGTGGTCGACGGATTTAATGAGTCAAAGTTTCCATCGCAACATTCGCTATGCGGACCTCGTTGACCAGATCGGTTATTCATTGTTCAACTTCAGTCTCTCATTACATACTCAAAATACGAAGGGAACTGATTTTGGATGAAGGAACACTTTGATATATTTAACGAACATTCTAAGGTGCGATTCTTCTGATTGAACACATGTTCTATTTTCAAGCAAATTGGTACACTGCGGTATAGCAATTTCGAGGTAGTCCGAAGTAGTGCAGTAAATAGGTCGTTTTGAGGTATTGTAGTTAATAAAGCAAAAACATTTTACAATTCAGTGCATGGGGAGCACTAGCTCGGGAAAATGCGTTAGTCTGATGCAGTGATATGAAATGATCAACAAGAAAAACAACTTAAATGATAGTTACCGATTCAGAAAAAACGAGACGTCTTGATGTAACAGTGCCAAGACATCGTTCATATTTGTGCCGATAGAGATATCCACCTCTACCATCATTTACATATTTACTTACAACAGGAACTAAAGGAAAAATCATTGCAAAATCGCATCAAACCGAACCACATGCTTGTATTTACTGCAATTGAAATCTAAGCGAGATCATGAAAGATCGTCAATAATTCAAGTCACACGTCAAATATTCTCATGACATTATCATCAGAACATTCAGCATCTATCCGATGCATATAATTGTAGTTTGGCTGTTGAACTGACTGCTTGTGATCGACGGCCTAACGCCTAATTCGAAACGTCCATATCGCCTTCAAAAATCCAGCTCCCTATCAAAGCAATTACCTTCGCTCTACTAAAATGCTCAAACGCAATCACTTTCATTTGCCCTACTTCATCATCGGTCCACTGATTAATGTTAATCTTCAATTTCTCTTTAATTCAACTAGCAGTGCGTACAGTAAACATGACTTACTCTTTTCACATGCCCAGCTGATGTTAATTATGAAGGCGAACAACAGAAGAATTTTGAGCATTTTTGTGCTTAACATAAAACCATCGCTGGTTGATTGGCTGCGCTGAAAACATTTCATTCATTGGACAGAATTATTCGTAATTTTCAGTTATCAAAATATAGGATATTGTCAGCATGATAGGATATTTTTGATAGAGTCATCAATAACTAGAGGAATGTACAAAAAGGGAATGTCAGTGTGATTTGAGTGACACACAAGAGGGAGTACTCAATCACTTATTGACAGCAATGGTCACGATCGTTCTGATCTGTTGATTCGTGGGGTGCGAACGAAAGTTCCCGGGTTACTTTTTAAATTTAACGTTTCTTTGGAACAAGTTTAATGGATCTTTTTTGTGGCTTTTCGTAGAACAGCATAAAGATTTTGAATGAAGACGTTCAAGACGGTACATCTCCTTATGGAGGAGTGCAGACGAGGCAAAGGATGCCAGTGTCGAATTCTTTCGATTGCTTATATAATCTAGTTGAGCATCAGCATTCACATCGATGTTGACATCTTCAGAATTCTCAAGATTAAAATCAGAAGAATATTTGATATTCAATAAGCTATCTATAATTCAAGCGTTCAATTATTCATAACTGCTAAATTTGAAATGTTGACTCCAATAACATTTTAAGCGGCATAGATTATTCCAGGCGTGAAACGATCGTGAAACTATTTTATTGCTTGAGAAATGCGAAATAACCTCATCATCAAAAGATGCACTTTTTGCTTATTTATTTTCTTTGTACACCTCAGGTCATATTCAACCGTACAGCCATCAAATACGATAATCATGTCGGTGAACTCAGAGCCTACTAATGACCCATGAGCATTCACAAGAACTGCTAATCCTGATCCATCAACGCTTGTAATGCGGCTCCATTGCCGTAATCTACAGCATCTAACTCATATTACCTTACTGTTGCTCGTACTTCAAACCAGTGTTCTCTAGAATCCAATGCTTTTTCTAAGGGATAACGTTTGCAAATCAACTGATTATACTAGCATCCCAATCATGATCTCTTATCACTAATTCAAAAACTTTCTCAAACTAATCAACTACCATTTTGTCGAATGTCCAAAGGTCTGGATAATGAGCGAAATGGATGACTGCATTGACTTGGTTGAATCGCTTTCACATCCTTTATCACCACCCATCAAGAAACCATCCATCGAGTTACAGTATCAGTGATATTGTAACTACGGTAATACTGTGATTTGTTTGCTGATGGTCAAAGACGCAGGTGGTGTGGCAACTCGACCAAGCATGATTCCATATGACGAATTTGCTCGTCCACTGAATAATTGGTATTGCGATAATGTAGAATTAGTAAAGCAACGAGGAACCACATTAATTTGTTATATATTGTTTATTTGTCTTGCATATTGGTGTTTTATATTGTACTGGTGTTGTATACAACATTATATATATTGGTGTTATATATTATCTGTTTTGTATTTAGAATCAATGAAATGTGTTCATTGTTTGAATTATTTCACCAACAAGCATCAAGAGTTGTCTAGTGTTTTGAATTGTTTGACGATATGTTCGTGTCTGCGAGTTTCGATATTCATTATTTGTGCTTATTTGTTTCCTTGATGTCCAATATTTTCATCGGCATTTATTTAGTAACAATTTATTTAGTTCTGATGCGATCACAACTTTGGTTGTTTATTGTGGTTAATGTTATTTTAAGGAATCGCATCTGAGATGCTTGATCGACTGAAACGGACACTTGGTTTAGGTGATAGTGATGTGCCATCTGAACCCACCTTACCAACAACCCAGCCGCAAAATGGAAGTAATAGTGACCAACTGGCAGATGATGATGTGGGTTTTGTTTGAAAAGTTTATGTTACCATTTTTAGAATTACATTTATTCTCATTTTTCTGTATCGCTTTTCATTACTATCTCGTTTTGAGGTTATTTATTCATGTTTGAACGTTTATTCATGTTTTAAGATGGTTTACTCATGTTTTAAGGTAGTTTATTCATTTTTGAAGTGAGTTTAAATGTCGATGGTTTTAGTTCACTGTAATCTCATCGTTATCATGGGACTTACGAGTTCAATGTTTTATTGGTATGTTCTTCTTGTCGATATTATGCTCGGTATTGGGGAGTGCATTGTTATTCACAAGACGAGTGACTGGATTTTGTGTGATGGTATCGTTGGGTGGGGTTCTGTCGTTACTCGGGTAACTTTACTACGTTCATTTAGCGTACTTGAAGATGCAAGAAATTGCTATTGTATTGATTCTAAAAGCTGGAAACACGGATTTTGATTAATGCGCAAATTATATCACTGCCAAACCCTTTCAAGTTATCATATTTCTTAGAAAAAGTTACGTACACATCTTTTAGAGTATATGCAAGTCAACGATCACTCCATAGAGTCTTTAAACAGGCCAATTCTGTGCTCTGAGGGTATTTCAATGATAGAAACTTCAAAAAGTTGTGAAACGTTTTCAATCGTATGATGCCATTATGAACTTTGGTATTTTAACGAAAATCTTCACTAACGTTTCAAAAATCAATTGTTTAGTAGATAAAAGTCCATCGTTTCACTGCATATTTTTTAGAAAATGTAGTTTTCTGTTAAAATTTTCAATTATAGAACTTGTTTTCTGATGGGTCCTCTCAAACAGCTGCAAAAGATGTTCGAACGAGGTCGTTTCATTGCAAGTTTTCTGTATTTGGGTACAATTGCTATGACACTAGTTGCTGGATTGGTGCTAGCGAATGCTCCGTTGGCACTTTTGTTTGTGGTACTTCAATACGTTGCGATGGCATGGTACTCCATATCATACATACCGTTCGCGAGGTTACTATTGAACAATTCCTCTGTCAAATTTTCACCTGTTAACAATGTCGCTGGTTTCGTTGAGGAACTTTGGCTAGGGATTATTTCAAATGAATTGAATTCAAAAGGTTTCCCAGCTGTGGAATGACATTAGTTCTCCAATAGTTTCGAATGAACAATCGAAAATTTCTGATTAGCTTCGAGTTTTTGGTTATTATGAATGAGAATCTTCGTTTTTCAGGGATTTCATTGCAAATTTATGCTGTAAATGTTTTTGAAAAACTGTGATTCTATGATTGGATATCGATGATGTTCAATGTGTTTGTTATATCGTACATTCACCTACCTTTATTCCGTCACTCATTTATCAACAAATGCTGAACGAGTGTTTTTTCGACAAAATCCGAAAATATTTCGGATTCATAATTCGTGTAAGTGGATAAATATCGAACGTCCAATCGACCAAGGAAACTGTGTTATTGTGGCATAAATTAATTGATGTTATCACATTAGCATGCAGCTATGAATGGCACCGTCCATTTGAATAGTAAATGTAAGTTTAATGATTGTTTTTTTATTCATCTTACCAGAAATGTTCCATATCTTTTGATTGTAAGTTTGCTTGCCATTTCTGACTTAAATGCGAATTTTCATTTAAAGCATGCGAACTTTTTTCAATATTCACTTCAAGCAAATGCTAAACGAGTGTTTATCGTTATTGATAACATTGTTCTGTTCTTCCAATTGCATCACTCATAATCTCGTGAAATTCCTATATTGAGAGTGTTTTTGCGTTATTGTTTGGATGATGTACGCTGTCCGAATGGGCGACTTCTCGCAGATCGACCGCTTTTCATCTGTTCATTTTGTTAGAATTCATTTTAAGTCGCTGTTTAATTTTGATTATCGTTATTGTTGTTGTTGCCAGTATTAACTCTGAGTATGATTTGATGATAGATATCGAACAGTTTGTTATTGATACGGGCAGTTATATTCGCATGATATGAACAAATTCATTGATCGTTGTGATAATGTTGTATTAACGAGATAGTCATTGTGATTCATTCTGTTCTATATGCAAGACTTTTGCACTTTGCGATTAAAATGGTGGATGTGCATGTTAACCGAACGAATTTCACTGAAACTTCCTTTGCTATGGCAGCAGCATTTTGATGAGGAAATTGCTCATTCACGAACGTTGTTGAGAAGTAAACGTTAAATTAAAGTAGTAAGGAGTAAAAACCACAGAGTTTTATTTGATTCGTTTCGTTGAGTAGTAATATAAAGCAATTATTGTATGGCGAAATGGAGCACTCTGATATGTGATATTTTAACTTTTGCGATATTTGTGACGATGCGATATTTTAGAGTAATGCGACTGGATCGTTTTTTGAGCAATACATACGTTGCATTACGGTATTGATCACTTTAATATATTTTTTTGTGGATATAAGGAAATTGGAGAATTCGAGCAGTCTGTGCAATCAGTGTTCATCTGTGTCAATTTCTACATAAGCACCTTGAATAGGAAGGGAGGAGGGGGGGGACAGGGGACAGGTAGAAAATATTCTATAAACCATAAAGGTAACCTATCGGGGAGTGTATTGTGTGTGTTTTGTGACTGCTCGTCGCCAACGATTCGATGGATTCAATCGGATCGGTAAAGTTTAAACGAGGATGCTGTGGAAGTTGTGAAATGTTATTGGGAATTTAGAAAGTTGAACATTGTTCGTATCTGATTGCATATGTGATCCTTGAAAGTGTCGCAGTTCCACAGTTTAATTCGCATATTGCTGAGTAACGTGTATCGTGAACTCATAACCGTGTAATGCATAATAAGTACCGTATATCGTGAATTTTTTGTTTTGTTTGAACGATGGTGCGTTTTCCATTTGAATTGTTAACTTTTGATTACTTAATATCGTTTTCTCGTAATGTATATTTTGGGATTTATAATGTGGGATTGAGTATTTGAATTATATTTTGAGTAAGTGTGCGCGTTTTCGAGATTCGATGCTTTTCAATTGTTTATTTATTTGGTTTCTTAATATACTCGTGTTTATCGCTAACATATTGTAGGTATGTATTGGTTTGCGATTACAGATATAAGGACCACAATTTTTCGTGTTTCTTTTCGTTACACACCAAAGCAATTATGACGGAATGAGATAGATTTGAGACGTGGAAATGCCATGGATTAATCCAGATCCTTTGAACTGAAGTGAATTCATCAAAAGATTTGATGGAACAGTGATAATTAATCGGACAGTTGGAGAATTCATTGTGAAATGTGCTCTTGCGAATGCCAATTGGGAAGAGTTTGAATTGAATGCGAAGAAATTTGAGGACGTCGCAGTTGAGAAGAGAATTCTGGATGTTCTAAACATACTTTGGAATCGTCTGAGGACAGTGAAAGCCGGGATGATTCCTTTGAAAAGGAAATCTACTTTTCGGCAGTAATTTTTTTGCCAGTTCAAAGGAACATTGAATGGAATTTATGAGTTATTTCATACAATCGGTGAGTTATCAATTTCAAGAAGTAACTTATTCAATTAAAAAAGTATAAGAACAAACTGCAAGTGTAATCGACTGAATTACAAGTGAAATTTGATAAGGTGTCAAATTGTTCTTATGAAATTGTGTGATATCAATGATTTATCAGTTGCATGATCACACTGTGCATGCATGAAACCAGCAATCACCTGAGCATATTGTCAATATGTGATCATTGATGCATATCGCATGTTCTAATCAAAAATGTACACTCTCGACTGCTAATCTAATCATCTCCTAATTAGATCAATTAGTCAGATAGAGGAATTTTTGAGATGTTTCAAAAAACTACGAACAGACATCATCAGAGCGCATCTCCACTGATTTCACACTAATGATAATGTTCACTACTATTGATGACCGGTTAATGCTATCCTGTAATACGCATGAACTGGACACTTACTGTGATTTGACTCATGTAATCATAGTAACCTGGATGATCAGAATGAACAGTATTGAGAGTTTCTTGCAGTTTAAGTGACGACTGTTGGTCTCTCAACTATAAGAGTCGATGAGATTAGCAGCCATCGTTGTTATAATCACTTTTTTACGGTGACTTTCATCAATGTTTCTAGTTCTTTTTGTTTTGGTTTGGCTATTATAATAATATTATTATTAAGTCATCATAAACATAATATATCCTATTCTAATAATAATATTATTAAGTCATCATAAACATTTACTCTTATCATTCTTCTTGTCATCATATTGATAATAATGATTGATAATGTATCATTATCATACGCAAATACACAGGAATTACAGTTATTAAACTGTGATCTCATGAAAGCATGACCCGGTCATCTGTAGACACCACATATGCATGATGATGCATGCGTCTTGGAACAGGCATTCATGAATGATCAAATAAACACTCAGCGAGACAATCTACGCAACTGGTCGAATTGTGTGTGAATAACAATGAAAATAAGTGTGAAACGAGTTTGAAGTCATCATTTGTTTGTTTTTTAATTGGCGTTGAAATATGTCTGAGATAATATTCGGTGATTACGATGTGTTGAGAATTACTCATCGAATCGTACTGCAATTATCACTTCACACACCCTCAGGCCAAAATTATTGTTGTGTTCCACGAATGGAACGGTAATCGAATAGTGAAACACAACAAGTATGTGTATGTAAATAACACATGAATTTGTCTGAAATACGGAGATCACCTCATTTACTCGCTATTTTTTTTAGTTATCTATTAGAGTTGATTATTTATGCTCAAATTGATTCATTCCCACAAGTGAAAGTCATTTGAACAAAGGTGATGCGATGCTTATTGCCTAATTAAGTGTTCAATTCGGTTGTTGACTTCAATTTTTTTGTGAAAATTGGGAGTCAGATCATCGCAACCAGTCAGTTGTTCGTTCGGTTTTGTTAAAATTCATTCTGTTTTGCTGTATTCATCATCAGTTTCTCAACTGCTTGCTGTTTTTGTATTTGAGACGTTTCAGACATTATGACCTGATAATTGTTACTTGTTTCGTCGTATAGTGAGAGCGAATAATTTGGTTGAATTGTTGAATTTGCTCAATGTCAGGATGAAGAATTAAGAATAAATCTGGTTCTAACAGGATGATTTCAAATGGAATTTGATACTGTCAGAGTGGCTTTTAGTGAGGATAAGGATTGATTAATGAGGGTCGTTCTTCTTGCTAAGATGAGGAAGTTATTTGGGTGAGTTTATCGCCATTTTTATTTGGTGATTTCATTTTGTGCAGTTGAAAAGTTCGAAATTGAATTCATATTGCAATGATTATAATCAGCAGTTGATCAGTTGACATATGAGTACTGCAAACCATAATGTCAAGGAAATATTCTAGCGAGTTTTCAGCTTATCACTGCATTCGCAGTTGCTTTATCTCTATTCAAATTTCTGGGCAGTTGAGTAGCTGCAGAACTGCAGAATTATGCTCCAGATTGAGTGAACATAAAATTGAAACTTAAACACTTAACATTGATTCGAATAAAAATGATCAATGATTAATTGGAGCATAACATTCATTTGGCGTTCATCTGCTAAAACCATTCATAATGTTTAACGAATTGTCAGATGAAATTTACACTCACAATCAGTTTAAACAAAGTATTCGGTGGCTGTTGATAATGAATTACCAAAGAGCAATGCTTTTTGAAAGTGTGAAAGTCTGTTGTTAAGTGTTACAAAGACATTCTGAATTATATTGGGTTTATAACCCAGTAGATGGGCTATGAGCGAGTGAAATGTTGTGATTGTGCGATGAGAATGTTTGGAACAGAATTCGAGAGCTTTATCGGATATTTTTAGGAGTTTATATTCAAGAAAGCGGAAATTTATCGAAAAATCAACCTTCATTATTTCTATTTTATGGCCATTTATTTATATTTTCCGAGGAAGATTTTAAGGGGAATCCTGGCAGCAAACTTTCAGCCTTATTTTGTGAAATCTAAAATATGCTGCTGAGAAAATTGCGTTGTCTTCATTGAATCTCACATTGGTTTATCGCCAAAATATCATCTAGGAATATTCATTTTAGCACAATAGATTCCCGATCATCTTTATCATGTTGCTGGCTTGTAATAGCTTTTCATCGACCGCAATAATGCTGGATTCGAACTAACCTATAGTAGTCAGTTCTGCTGTATTTATCCATCTTGTGAATTCCATCTTGAAATTGTTTTGAAGTTGGATCTTTGAGCTTCAGATGATGGCATTTCACGAGAACTCGGTGATACAATTGTTCCTACAGTGGTATAGCGTGCGATTAGCGTGAGCAATTCTATTGTTCCTACATTGAGAAATGCCGTCTAACTTAATTGTCTAAATTAATGTCTAAATTGGCTGTTGACTTTATATTTGGTTGTTGAAAAGATTTGTTGAAATTTGAAATCGAAATTATACATCCGTAAACACTGAGCGAACAAAACTGACAGACTCCTTCAGTGATCCGGCTTCACCTACTGCAATTGTTCGATTTCATCTTCTTTTGTAATTGAGATTGACATCTTCGACGGTGCATTTCGATCCAATCCGACTGATAATTTCTGCCGAACGAGAGATTTAACGAAAAAAAAACGAATGAGTTTCGTTTAATTACGCTTTTAATTCCCTCTCCCTCTTTACATATTCACTCATAATCTGTTATCTGATCGCCAATAAAATAAATTCATCCGCGCTTATCTCACGATAATCTACTGTCCCTTTCGCAGTCACATTGATCTTGAACTAGCGATATTTTTGCTGAATACTCAACAACTTAATGTGATGATCTTGTTGTTGTTTAATACCAGTCAAATGAATAATTGTTTTCCAGTTTTATGAAATGATTTTTTGATTACTCTTCGAAATCGGCATTCATTCGCCAGGTGAACACAAGGCAATTATCGTCTTTACCAGAATATCTGTTTGATTTTCATTCGTGACGATAACTTCAACGCGACACTTATCGTGACAATCTCAGTTGAGCATTCATTTATCGTTCATGATGTTCGATAGTATTCGTGAACTTGTTCCGTTTAACAAAATTATTTCTCACAATTCGATTTCAACTAACCTCAACTAATAAGCAAACGTCTTGTGAGTGGATAAATGTATTGTGCTATTTAGATCGGAGTCATTTGAACTAATGATCATTAACGTATTGTTTCTCGTTCAGATTTATGATCGCAATGCCTAGTTGAAATCGTTATCTTATTCTGGACACTCTGAGAGATTAATTGTTTTGTTGCGTTTTGCATTGACAAAGCAACTTAGAATGTTTCTTTTGAACGCGCCTTGACTCCTTCGAATCCTTTGTGGATTCAGTTTTATAATATGAGCTTAATCGTTTCATAAACTCGCCGATGTCTACATTACATTTGAAAAAGTTGAAGTTCTGAAGGATTTTTCTCACATCATTGATTCATATAAATCGCATGTTTTCACTTTTCACCGTGAACCATGATATTAAGTCGACAACAGATTTCGTTTCAGCTAGATGTTGTTATTCCTTAAGAAATCCAAGTTAGCAAAATGATCAAATGAACTTAAGGGCAATAAAACTATGAATATTGACTGTGTATTGTCTCCGCATTACAGTTTGTTCAAAGGATGAAAATTTTGATCTCCAAGCCAAAAATTGCCCCAATTTCAGAGATCATGTTAAGAAACGTCACACGTCAGCGTACACTGCTGTTGCAATTCGTAATCGTCAGTGCCATTCAGTGGTTATCAATTGATTGCTATGAACGTATTGAAATCTCGGATATTGGTCTTGACGTGTTGCCTCGCACCACACCGCCCGAGGTGAACGGAGTGAAGAATTTACAACGTTCGCGAACGTTAATCGGCCGAAGTATTGTCAAGCAGAAGTTGGATCATTTCAGCGACAACGGAACAGGCCACTGGAATCAGGTGAATATCATATTGTCCGCATAGATTTTATTCAAACAAAAGAAAAATCGTACACAGAAACACTCAAAATGCTTACGATCAATTGAATTGCAACTGAGCATCTCAGTCATTTTGATTTACAGCCTTCTTGATAGGACAGTTTTAATCTGGATCATGGACGATTTTGATTTCACTTTCACTTTTGCTTACATGATAAAACATGAAGTTGATCTGAACTGATTGTGAGCAATTTTGACTGAATTTTTAGATTTAACACTTAAATATGTAAGAGATTGAATTATGTATCTGTCCAATAAGAGATTGAATTAACTTACGATGAGCATATTAACATTTAAATATGTTTCATAGCTTCAAATTATCGCATTGTTGAATTCATGCCTAATTGTAAATTCTACGCTATGATAGGGGAAGATCTGGTTTCATTTGAGTGCGTAAAGTTTCATCAAAATGATCTCTTCACCAAATTTGCCGAAGTATATTCCTCAGGATGTATCTGTCCAGTAAGAGATTGAATTGAATTGCCAATTTTTAAGATCATATCAAATTTTGATTGCGAATGAATATTCGTATTGTACTGATAACTAAATGTGACAGTAATTTAGTCTGACATTTGGTGATAAAGGTATGCATTTTTTTTTTGAAGAACAAGTTATCTTACGCCTTAAACAGGCAATTTCTTAACAGTTCACCTTAAGCAATGCTCAATATGGACGATTACTCGTTTTGAATGCGAATAATTTGAGGAATTTTATCGCTAAAAAGGTTAAAACATGAAGTTGATCTGAACTGAGCAATTTTGACTGAACTTTTAATTTAAGACTTAAAAATCTCGTGATTCATTGACTTTTGTTTGCGAAAATCAACACCATCCACGTGGTTGTATGGGAATTTTTTGAAACACTGTAGGTATTTTATTACCGTGTAAATGTGAGTAAAGTGACCATTTCAATGATGAATCTCAAGCAAACCGAAGGATTTTCACAACATAATCAGCGAAAATGAATCGGTTTTTCAGTGGTTTATGCATCGTAAATCGCCATCACAAGCACCCGATGGACCAGTTTTTTTGGTACTCGGCGGTGAAGGTGCTGCAGACCGAAACTGGCTGAGCAATCAACAGCTGCCACATATTTTGCTGGCCGATCAGATGAATGCAAGCATCTATTTGCTGGAACATCGATATTATGGGCTGAGTAGACCGGCGAAGTGAGACAACCATTACTGTCGTCATTGTTTTGAGCATTGGTCAGATAGTTGCAAAAGTGTGAAAAGGAGAAATGACTGATAACTTTTGCATTCACTGACTGCAAGTTTTGTTGTCAAAATAATCAACTCGCATCGTGGCAATTACCTACGGAAGTTCAGTTTCTCGTTTTCGACTGAACTGCAATGGTGATAATTGAAGAGAAGATTTGCAGGGATTTATCGAAACCAAATTTGAAGTATCTGAACGCAAGACAAGCGATTCGAGACGTGGAAAATTTTGTCGATCACATCAATAGACGTGAACGAATGACTGAACCAAAATGGATTGCACTCGGTGGAAGCTATTCTGGTGAATCAAAGTTTTCTTCCTTCTGAAAGCTCAATGAACAAATATTTTCTAGCAAATGATTCAGTGTAAATTCCAGATTGAAAAATCTGAATAATCACTATGAAATTTTATCTATATTAATTTAAATAATCCCGAAATCAAAAAATTTTCACGGTACATTCATATCAGAAGAAGAAGAAATGGCATGCGACCATATACACTCTTGAAATCATTTCCAGGAAGTTTAGCCGCGTGGTCACGCGAGAAATCGCCGAGGAGAATCCGAGCCGCAGTGGCCAGTTCGGCTCCATTGTTGGCGAAAGTTGATTTTAATGGTAGGGCAGATTGGAACAAGAGAGAATTTGCCATCGAATGGTGTTCTGTCTAAATGAAATAACTTACAAATGAAATGAAATAAGTTACTAGTTGGAAAAATAAGCGCAAACTGAGTCAAGAATTGCAATCTCAAGCACAGTGCACCATAGCGATGTTGTAGCTCAAATCTGTTATCGTGACCGGATTGTAGATGCAGTGAGATCCTGATCTGATGTTCCAGCTAATATATTTTCAAAATAGTGAAACTTCAACTTCATGCATATGAATGATCAATTCTTTGAGGAATTTCGATAGCATTTAAAATTACTCCTAATGATACCATACACTTTATCCAATTTATAATGAAAATTATAAGTTGTCCGAATTTTTCAGTTTGCATCGAACTGTGTAGACTGTTTCGTATGAGCAAAATTGAAAATTTGAATCTGAGAATTCACAAAAATGCTGAGATCTCAGGAGTCATTTTCAAATCAGTCACATATTTATAGAATTCGACAAACAGGTGGAAACCATTCTAACGAAATCCGATCCAGACTGTGTGTCAAACATAAGAAGTATTTTCCGATTGCTTGTCGAGAAGATGAAAACACTGAAGGGAAGGCGTGAAATTGTACGGGTGTTCAGGTAGGTGCTGCACTGCAGTGGTTTTGTTAAATGTTCGGATAATCTAACTTACATAAGAAACTGCTGAAGAAAGATGTTTTCCAAATTTGTGCAGTTGAATCTTTGTAGATATTTAACGGAAAAGTGCTTTTTGAATGATTTCATATGAGATGTTTTGCGAGAGAATTGGCATTTTCAATTTATTTTTTGCCATAGTTTCAGATTGGATGATTCTCTATTACGGCCTGGTATGAGTGAAAAGGACGTTCAGAATTTTTTCTTTGTGGTTCGCAATTACATCAACTTCATCATTATGCACAGTGCAATTAACGCGGTAAGATGACACTCACTCACTTTCTCATCAAATAACTGCCGAAAATGGCTAATTGTCTGCAGCTAAAGGAATTATTTCAAAGAGCATTTCGAACGAATCTCACAAAGTATTGCAAGATAGAAATGTTCGAAAATTTAATGATAGATTTAGAAATGTGATGATGGATTAAGGTGATTATAAGGATAACCATAACTGACGCTACTTTATGAAACTTCTCACGAGCAAATATTCTGCGAGCTTAAACTGGTAATCCTAATTGAGATCCTGATCTGATGTTCCAGCCAGCATATTTTCAAAATAATGAAACTTCAATTTCATGCATATGAATGATTAATTCTTTGAGAATGAATGATCAATGATCAATGAGTGATCAATGATCAATTCTTTGATCAATTCAGATCAATTCCTTGATAGGATTTAAAATTACTCATAGTAAAATGGCGCACTTTATCTAACTTGTAATAAAAATTAAGCGCATTCATCGTGATCTGCTAACGCTTCACTCAATGTGTGACAAACTGAGAGGTGGAACGTCGATCAAACAGCTGCGAGATGTAATTTCAATGGTCATGAAAGCGCATGGCAAATCGCCTCTTACACCGATTGATATCAGTTACAGAAATTTTGTCGAGTTCATGAAGAACGAACGCTTCGGAAGGCCAAGTTCACAACGTATTTATTAATTTCTTTACTTATTTATAACACTCATCGTTTCGGTATCGTTATTTTCTCATTACTATTACTGTCATTCCATATTTTATTGCTAACACATCATTATCATTGACATTGCTATCATACTGTGGTTGTTAGCATTATAATACGACGTCATTGATTTCAATAATAACTTTACCATTTCATACTTTTAAACATTGCTAAATTCATTCTAAATATACAAAGTTGCGATATACACAAATTCGTTGCATTGCTAATTTTCGTACTTCAAATTTGTTCGTTCAACTCGTATCAATCACAGTTCATCAAACACTACTTTTAAACTACTTTTTTGCACAGCACGAGCATGGCTGTATCAAAACTGTAACGAATTTGGTCATTTCACAACAAGTGAAGATCCGAATGGTCTTTTTGGTGATACAGTTCCATTGAGGTTCGTTTCAATCACTTCAGTTTGAGTTCTGGCTTTAACTTTCCATCATCGTTGTGATTATTTTTACTAGTTTACTGATGGAAATCGTCATTGTTATCATTATTATTAGTAGCAGTTTTGTTGATGTTATTGGTTATATTAGTAGTATCGCATTGTAAGTAGTATCAGTAGTATTGTATTCTGATGATTCTGATGATCCATTACTTGCTATAATATTCGGATGTGATTTGTAGTTTCTTCATTGATCGATGTCAACATGTGTTTGGACCTGAGTACACTAAAGAAAGAATCCTCAAGAATATTGCCGATACGAACGACTATTTTGGAGGAAATCAACATTTTCGGGTTTATTTCAAGTTTTTTAATAACTTTTAAACTTTTACACAAATGGAAGATCGCAACACATTGATGGGATTTTATACGATGAAAATGAGCGCTTTTATCAACAAATCTTAAAGAGATTGCCTTCTCAAATCGCACATTGTGTTAAAAGATATGAAGCCTTATAAAACAATTGGTCTGGCTGTAAAACGGCAATACGATAGAATTTCCATAGTTCTTTTCAATAATTTTAGCACCAATCAGCGTAACCTGATAATCAGATCATAAAAAATATCTGTCAAAAAATAGCCGTGTGGTTTTGGTCATTCCTCTCTGAATGGAATAAGCATCCCGCATTCTGTTCATATATGCCTAAAGATTACGATAGCGCAACCTCATTTGAACAACCAATCAGAATGAAGCTTTAGCATCAGTGGGCGTGGCTTGTTTTGATAGCTACAGTATATGGTCAAAGTTCATTGGTTACCGTGATGTTTTGCGTTCGCTTTGAAAAATACTTAACATTTTCGAGCGTGAGCGATTAGGAAAGACCTAGAATTGATATTCTGAACATCAAATTGGCTGAGTGATATAGTTACAATAGAACAAAACAGTTAAGGATTTGCATAGACTACTGTTGTAACCAGTATACTTGAGAAAACGAGTGTATCGTGAATTCGAGCATTATAAAGTAAGTTTAATTGCTGAAAACTCTTCGAATCCGGTGTGCTGCGTTAAGCTCAAACTGCACACGAGGTGTTTAGTTGACACTGAGGAGGCATAATAAATCAAAAATTTCATTCAGGCCACTGATGTGATCTTCCCAAATGGCTCTGAAGATCCGTGGTTTACGCTGGGCGTTTTGAAGGGACATGGCAACGATGTGATTCTCATTGATGGTAAACGCTCAAAATGTTAACTGTTCGTGAAATGCGAAAACTGCATAAATTCAGAATTATTGAAACTCTCCTAATGGCTCTCCTAATTAAAGTAGCTCATTTTTACAATCTGTCTGCGGAGAGCAGCGGGAAACATGCTTGAAGGAGAGATATGAGTAGAACAAAAAGTGACTGATGAGTGGAATCAGATGAAAATTTTTTTGGAAAATTTGTTCCAGTTCTTGAAAGTACCACAATTTCAGGTTCAAGTCATGTGGCTGATATGTATCCATCGAGAAGCACTGATTCATACTCGCTGAAATACGCACAACAACGGATACGACAACGACTCGAGCAATTTGCGGCTTAGCTTCATCGTCAACCCAATGAGTCGTATCGCATTCTTACTCATGATTTGTATCGTAATCATACGAGAGCTTATGCGAACTAATTATTTCATATATCACAAACTGCCGCGTTACTTTGCATATTGCTGCACATTGGGGAGCAAATTAGGAAAATATACCATTTAAAAAATTTCATTTCTGACTTTCAAAAAGCCGATTAGTTTCTCGAGTCACCATTCCAGTCGATCCCTCAAGCAATTGTTTCGATAATTCATAAGACTGGTTCAACGATCACCCAAAACGGTTGAAATTTTGATGACCTTTTGAATAACTGCACAAGAAATGCTCTCGATCAACCCTCAACAAAACGAGCAATAATTCGATAAGTTTCGAACTTTATAACTCCAAACTCAATCTCAAACTTTCGTTCGAATTCACTTTCGCTCAATTGCAGATTTCGATGGTTTTTGGAAAAACCTGAAAATTGTTTAAGAACGAAACTTGCGGCTGAATTTAACAAGCAAATTTTTCGGTTTGCAAGTAATCGCTATTGATGTGAACGTATAGTGCAAATGTAAACCACAGCGATGTGTTTGTATAAGAAGATTTGCATTGCAAATGTATTTGACGAACAGATAGAACGAACGTTTTTGGTTAGTTGAATTAGCGTTGATGGGAAAGGAGAGGAATACGAGCAAATAAGACGGCGAAGAAATTGGTGAAATTGATGACCTTGAAGAGCGAATGAGAGGATGGACGCGACGGATGATGGATCAATGCGATTGAGCACGTCTTATGCCTTCATCTTTCTTCTAATATCTTAAGACTTACGATGGGATAGCGTATCGAAAAGATGCCAGAATGGTGATGATGCAGCGAAGAAATTCCGTCACATTGGCCTATCGCTAGGCAACCATCAGAAAAGACCTTTTAATGCTCTCTGAAGCCACTCTCAAAACACATTCTTACGATGGATGTTTTTTGCCCTTTTAAAGCCAATATTTCCTCCCTCTAATGTTTTTCGCTATTGCCAAGCAAACATTTCTAACGCTGCTTTTTGTCATGATCATAAACGATTGATTCCTTAACGTCATTTTTTGCCTTCAAAAACCATTAATTTTAAACGCTTTTATGGTTCTTCTACGTTCCTTAGCTTCCGTTCGCTCACTGAATTCAGGATATAATAACGATAGACTATGGGCCCTTCCTTCAGTTGAGGTCTTCGTTCAAGCAATATTACAGCTTCAACTAGCAAATCCTTTTCGAATATTCTTTCCATTGAATGAGACGAATTTTGCTCGAATTGAATGATTTCAGTGAATGCTAAAATAATGCTCCATTTCACTTTTAGCGCAATTGTTATTCGGCATATGCATCGTCATTATTATTACTATTATTATTATTATAATTAGTATCATTGTTGTTACTCTCATTACTGTTATTTTGTTATTACCATTGCTAGCAATATAATTTTCATTGTAATACGCACAACTTCAAGTGTACGCGTTTCAGTTTGCTGTCGTATTTTCATGCTCTTATCTTAATCTTCATCTGCACTCATGTGGACAATCCATCGCAAAATACTTCCAACTAATTGCTTGTTGCACATGCCTGTTTCGTGTCTGGGTGCTTAGTTATTATATTGGAGATACCAGCTTCATTATCTTCAATCGATATGTGGAGCTAATTCCAAATAGATACCAGTAGCGACAACTACTAGAAATTTACAATCTTTAGGAATGAGATGGATATTTAGAAAGTGGATATTGATTTGTTTTTTTGTAGGGAATGAAACTGACTGACTGTCAGACTGCTTCAGGATAAGATAAACCAGAAAGATTATAAAATATTGTGTGTGCAGATGCATTCTGTGCTATGACTATGCACTATTAAGCAGCAGTTCACTGGAAGAATTTGGAAGAATGCAAAATAAATAAATTCCCTGACGCATTCAATATGACTGCGTTGTTTCGAGTTGACTTTAAGTAATGGCGATTTTCGCAAGCGCACTTTTGTGCTGCATTCATGACGCAAATTGAAATGCTCGAGTTGATTGAAAATTTATTATGATGCAAATAAACCGATGAGCTTTAGGAGGAGAAGGGTTTTTTTTTTCATTTCAATATTGATTTCAAATTTTATTTCAAATTTCAATATCACCGTTATTCTCGGCAGTCAAAAGGTTGAAGATCTTTCAGTGAATAGATGAGTAGATAAGAGTGGTGCGAGCTGACTGGCTCATAGACTCGAGAACATCAATAACAATGATGAGGCGCATCATTCGGTTTCAAGCAAAACTCTTGAACGGAGTGTTTTTGCTCAAAATCGAGTACGTTACCAATGTTATTATTAACTTTTCAAGGCCCGGGACAGGTTAATCAACTGTGAGCATTTGCAAGTGTGTTTTTGAATCCATTGTTGTTGTCTCCGTTTCAGTTTTCGGTAAAATATGATGACCTCTCGTGCATTTTCATTATCTCAAGAAAAGATTTCATCGTTCATTTTCTTCATGAATGAACGATTCAATATGAAATTGTATCATTTGTTTGTGTATTCCTGTGTGTGTGAAATTTGGGATCGATAGGAGCGATGTGTACATATTTTTGATGGTGAAATGTCACGTTCGATTGCTTTCTCGATTGCTTCATGTAAATATTTGAAATTTATGTTTTCTTTTTATTGGTTTGTTTCTTCGCATTTTTTCGCTGATTTCCAGCCCACTCTCATTGCATTGCAAGCGACCATCCATCCATCTATCTATCCATTGCAATCATTCTAATGCGATTCCTCGGAATTGTGCGTGTTTTTGCTTTGTTGTGTTTTTTTTCTCGTTAGTGAAAGAGGACTGATCATTATGAGAGCACCAATCGAAAATCGTTTGTTTCATTTTCTGTGAACAATGTCCATTGATCAACATTGTTTGACGCTATGTTGAACGTTATCGATTTATCGATTCCAATCAATCATATATTGTCATCATCAGCAACGAATCTTCCTTCACACTCTCATGCAACAACTGTATCATCCACTCCAGCCGACTAAGAAAAGAAAGCGAAATTCTTCTCGAGAACACATTTTATCATCAGTTTCGCTTAAGACTCGAAATTCGTTTGGTATTTTCGTTTGCATCAACCACTGAGCTTTCCTAATATCTCGAGAAGATGTGTCGTTTTACATTCGATTCATTCGTTTTCCATTAATACGCGTGCGTTGTTTCAAAGTTATCGTTGTGTTGATTTCCTTAGTGATGTTGCTGTTTAGTTTGTGGTGCGTTCATATGCAAACCATTCATTTCATTTTCATCATCGACATTCGCATGCAATATGTTTTTATAATACTTTGTCATTGATTAGTTTTTGTGAAGATGGATAAATGCTTTTTTTTGTTCTTGTTCAATTCGTTTCCTCAAAATGCTTCACATTGAATGGGTTGGTTAATGAAGCCATAAAACCAGCAGAACTAATGAACGTTCGTTCTGCTATTTATGATGAGTGTTAATTCGGTTGGAATGCGAATCATTATTAACGCAAAATAACTTCACTAGTTTGCGCTCTAATGATGAATCGATCGAGCGAATGTTCATGTGGACTATGAATGTTCGTCAATAATTAAAAATGTTCAATGTATTTATGAGTATTTCGATGATTGTCTTATTACTCTTTAGCTTTTAAATAACATTCTAAGAACGCTTCTGATAGAGGCACTCTGAGAGACATTCAGGTCGTTTCAATCTTTCAAATTATTTGCTTCGAAAATGTATTGGAATAAATCTTGAAAATCTCTATGGAATCATGGAACTTTAGAATACTGAATTGCTGCAAAAGAGGTTATGTTCAAAACAGTAGATTGAGCATCGAAATATTGTGTAATTTTTCTTCAAATCATCAGTGCAATGTTTTCAGTGGAAAATAGTCCTTATCGTTTCCTTTAATAAAAAATCGGTTTTGACTAAAAAAGTCTTTCTGTTCGATGGTAATTGATTTCAGTAGACTACAGTCGTAGAATGACTGCTTTATCGAGTCTATGGTTATTAAATTATGCTGCCAATCGGATGTTTGGATCTGCAATTCACACTGCAAATCGCTCGCTCGTTTTTGTGTGTCCATAGCGACGACTCATTTTCATCGTTTATCCGCGACGTATCGCAAGTGAATGTGCTCAGAAATGGAATTTAAGATATTGCGAGCATTCACCTTACAATTAATGTATTTGTACTAACGCAAAAAAAGATTTGACCATATTCAGTATCGTGACATATTGGTTGCTGGAAGGAAGCAGAATAACGTTGCTGAAAAAAGCCGTTGGCTGCAAGTTTGCTGTTTTGTGTAACTGTTCATCGGACTGGCGAGAGCTGATCGGATTGTAAGCTTGATTTAACGAAGAACCAGCTGGTGATCATCAATCACTTCAGGTCAGTCGCGGTCATTATTAACTCTATGATCATCACCTTTTCGATAACCTGTACTCTGTGGTGATGTTCTCTGTTCTCTGAGCAATTACTTCAGTGTGCGTTCAGCTGAACAACCATCTATTGTTCAATTTCACTGCACAGATTCAGTGCATACATATTCATCGATAGAACCAAATATTCACTCCTAAAACGATTATGCTCATCAAGCATTTATTGTATTCAGTTTGCTTTCGTTCGGACAGATTCTAATTCTGTCAGATTATACTGTGCATAGAGCAGTTCTGCAAATGACTATTGTTACCTTAGAATTTGGGAAATTTCCTGCTTTATTTGATTGTGAGTGGATGTTTTATCCAGATTTGGATACTTTATCACTCGTCACTATGTTATGAATTGGTTTATTCTCATAGAATGCCTTCCGCCCGAATTCTAAGCAGTCAAGCTTTGATCTGTCTTTGAAATAGCAATCCAGTTATTTGAACCGAGTGAATACTCACTGCTTTCGTTAAGCGTTGACAACAGTATAGTGGAAATTTTGTTGATTTCCATTCAGAATGCCAAATCTTACAATATTACTCCCTTACGATGGTTCAGTTTTTGAGCGAATTTCATTTGAAAGAAAATTTTGCGAATTCTTCATCGTGCAGGATATGTGAATGAGTGAATGTTTAATGAGTGACTACTGCAAATGAACTTCAAGAAGCTGTTTTCAATGTTTTTTTCGAAATATCTAACGGAAAAACAGTCCATTATCGCTATGTGCATCTCTACAAACTCGAGGTCATTTTCATCACTGAACCGATAAAAATCAAATCGAGAACCTTTTGCTGATAGCAGCGAACACTGATTGCACTGATCACAGTGATAAATGATAGGTGATATATCTGCCAGCTAGCTGCTCGAGAACATTCATCTTATCCGTTCTTCATCTGAGCTTGATCCACTTTTAAACAGTTTAGGACGATACCTATGAATAGAAGACAAATTCAGAACAGTATATGGAATTGCTCTATTGAACAATAAAATAGACGGAAGAGTTTCATGCACTGCTAAAGCACTGTAATTTTGTTTTTTGATAAGTGAGGGCATTTTATCAAGATCAACAAATTTCTAAAGTTCAAAATTGCAGAGCACTTCCAGTGTTTCTTTCAATTTTCAGTTCAATTCCTTGAACTTACCAACTGATGCAATGGTTTACTTACCTTTACCTTTATTGCTCGATAATACACAGAAAAATCGCTGAATCGTTCAGTTTTATTGATCAGATAATGTCGAGAGGATCGTCTGTATATCTTTATATCGTTGATCCATTTCGATTTATTTGCCACTAACCAAGCACACTTCCATTCTGTTTGTTCATTCACACAATTCGTTCGCAAATTATTTTCCTACTTAACTGGCTTGTGTATGTGCTGCTGTATGTGTGTGTGTGTTTGTGAAGTTGGATGCATTTAATTAATTTTTACTTGCCAACATTTTTATCGCTTTTCCATCAGCATTCAAACTGTTCGAAAATGTTCGTTGCTTCTAACTTTTCTAATCAATCGCTTCTCTTTTATTTTCATTTTCATCTTCAATTAGATGCAGTCCACATTTCATGCGTTCATAAAATATTGCGTTAAAACTCAGAACAGTGATGAGTCAGATGGAATTTTCGAAAATATTTGTGAATCACTTTTGATGATAATTAATTAGTGGTATTACTGAACGATGCTTTTTGGTTGTCGTCGTTTCGTGGTGACCATTGCAAATTTTTAAAACAAGTTTTCAATGAACGCGCCTTCCTTGTGAATTATTCATTTAACATGAACAGTTGTTTAATATTTATACATGTGTGTGCGTATATGAATGAAATATTTGATCTAAATTCATGATTTGGCTACATAGGCGAAATTGTTTCCGTTGTGAGGGTTTTTTGAGTATCAGGAAGCCGGGAACTGGTCAGAAAGAATTCGTTGAGCAGCATTAGGTATATCACTCGCCAGTGAAGAGATCGCTTTTATCGCCTAAGAGTTTCTGATTCCATTGATGGTGCGATTCAGTACTTAGTTCGGATCCGGTCAGATATTGGACTCAATAATGAGTGAATGTTATTGTTCATTGGGTAGTTCTCCATTTCGGGTCTTGATAAATTCTTCGTCTTCGTTTTCATCCCATCCATTTATTTGAAACAAGAAAAAAATCTCCAAAATTTTTCATCTGCAAAGAAAATATTCGCTTCATGGATTTATGGATTTATGGAAAGGCAGTGATTCACTTCATTCGTATTTATGCGATATAACGTTAATATGTTTCTGCTAAGGCACATTTTATTCGCCGTTTGTTCAGTTTGTGTTCTACAAGAATTACCAACAACATAAACTGCACGTTTCGCATTTACACACCTACACACACCTGCAGTGTGGTGCTAAATCAATCAAATCAAAACAATTGCTGTGAAAGTTTATGAAAAAGCCGAATGAAATGAAGTGAATCTCAGGGAAATAGTTGCAAGATACTTTTTTTTCGCGTTTCATTTTCTTACTGCAATTTCTTACTCGTCAGTGAATGCATCGTCGTTGTTTCGTTTGATTCGTCGAAACGAACAGCTGACCGACCGATCCGACACGTCTGTCAATTAACTCACACACAAACACCTAACGAAAACCTGAAAACATGCTTGCCGCTTTCATTACTGCATTCGTTTTCCACTCAACTTCTCAATCCAGCTCGCTGTCATAGGTGTGATCCGAAGAGCTTTGGCTGCTCGATATTGCTTGCTTCTTATAGAATATATGAATGAAACGTTTATGATTATGATTAGTTTACTTGCAGTGAGTGTTTTGATGGTGAATAATTCAGGATTAGTATTTGATGTTTCTGATCTTAAGATTAGGATGTCAACACCGAGATTCGAACTTATTAGTTTTTTATTTGAACCTGAGAATCCGGAATGTGAATTTATTGTGGAATCTTTCTACTCTTGTCATCTATTTCACGTTGTGAACATTACGGTTCAATACGAGGTTATGGTTTTTATTCGTGAAATCGCTCGTAATCAGTTGAAGTTAAGTTTTGAGAACGAAAACATGACATAGAGGTTGAGATCTTTTTGATTGATTTGTTATGATAGAAATTCTAGCTTCTCACATTTCATTCAGAATACATTTTTTTTTGATATTATCCATATGAATGTTAAAAGTAGGAAAGTATGGCTTTGAATAGAGACCGTTGTAAAAAATTGTTTGGTTTTTGAAATTTGTTGATATTTTGTTAAGTTAGCCAAAAAATTTTTCCGTCCAGTGGATTGAGATTTCTTTCTGCATTTATTTGTTTCTCAATTGCAAATCATGAAAATTTCCATTCGCATTTTGATGGAATGAGAGTGTTTTTGGTTTGTTAAGCTCGTTTAGTCAAGGTCATCTCATGATTCATGCGATTTTAACTTTGTTTCGATGAGACTTATCTACTTTTTGATCAGAAACGATATGGCTGTTTTTTGTGACCCTCAAATTTTGATTTGTTTCTATGAATTTATGCATTTACATTCCTGTAAACAACTTCAGACCATCACTTCAGTTCATTCATGAAATATTCTCTGTCGTCTTATTTTTTCAACCAACAAATTTCGCGTCAATTTTGAGCTCATCCAGTCTATTTGTTCTTTTATTTTCTCCTTAATGCACTGGTGATAATGATAGTAGAATTGTTGTTTCTATTGACATTATCAGTGTTAATGCGATTCTTATGATTAATACCACTGTTTTCGGAATAATCAATCAAATATTGTGATTACTGTTTCCAGTTGACAGCAGTGAATGATAGCGCAAAAAATGTTTATGTGCTCTGTATATTTCTTCGGAGATCTGTAGGGTTTTCCGGGTGAGACTGATTCTTAAGTTATCCAATCCTGTTTAGAAAAAATCGAACGAATCCCAAGAAAAATTATTGCAGAATAGATTCATATTATTTTCCGAGTTGGTCTTTTGAGGCATTTACCGTGTTTGGACGGATCTTCAATTGAACAGCGCAAATAGATAAGCTTTAATTCAATTGATGGCTGTGTGAATTGAATTGTAAATGAAAGTGTTCAATTGCATTTTTGATTCAATAACATGAACTTATATATGGTCGTCTCAAAAGAGTTTTCAAATAATTTGTATCGATAAGGGAATTAATTGCGTAGATTCTATTAAGTTTTGCAATTAAACATTCTATGTGATCACATCTATAATATTTCTATCTTAAAATAGCAAAATTCAATTAGGAAATTCATTACATTACTATTTGAGAGTGCATCTGTGTGTTGCTATGTCCTATTTTTGTTCATTGCTCTTCTTAATGTTATTATTAATATTATTATTATTATTATTATTATTATTATTATTATTATTATTATTATTATCATTATTATCATCAGGTGTTAATATCGTGATTACTAAAATTATTGTCATTTGCATTGCAATTTCCGATGCTATTGGAAATTCATTCCATGCGTTCGTCAGTTATTCAAAATTTAATCTGTGAATTATTTATATGGCACATTTGACAAATTGCTTGTGCTAATGCATAATATTATGCATTTCTTATGGTAAATTTTGAGGCTTAACTCAAAATTGGTTTGGTTTGAGTTAATGATATATCTCAATTTCAGTGAGTATTTTTGTTTTGCTTAAAATCATTTTTTGGAAGTGAGCGTATTTGGGATATAGGTAGAAGTCGATATAGGATGGTATTTTGATGGGTTAATTCCTCTTGTAATACACTAATTATTGCTTGAGATGGTGATTGAAGGTGTACTTTGTTATGGTAGTTTATACAGGTGTGCGCTGTAATTAACCATACTTGATCCAGTTTTTTTGATTTGTCTGCATTCTGCAATTGAATAATTCTTTAATCTCATCATCCCTTACCCCGTGATGAATCCAGTAGCCGAATTCATATTTTTAGGTTTTTCCATAAGAGAGAGCAGCAATCCAATGTATCCAATATGTATAAAATATGCCAGGTTACTAGGATATATGTGCCGTTCAGTGAGGATCTTATAGCTGATAGAATAGGTAGTTTCCATGGATCATGAATGATATCCCATAAAGTTGGCGCAATCTTTTTTGAGAATTCTTAATCGCAAATGACTCTTTACATATCATCTCTAAAGAGAATCCGATCGTAAGTGTTTTATGAGCTGGAATTGGTCGAGGTGCAACTTGTCGAGATTTTCTGTTGTACACGATGGAGGTGACCTTAATCACCTGCCTGACATGCGCAATACAATGACTGCAATTAGTTATTAATAGTCGGGTGGTCGCATTGTGATGATCATTTCGTGTTTACATAAATATTGACTGATTGAGTTTATTTTTGAAATTATTCATTCGAATGATATTTATAGTAGGTACATCCATACAGTCGTCATTCATTTACAATGCACCGCGCACCTTTTGTGTATGTGATTGACCAAACACAACTAAAGTATTCCTTTATTCATCCGAATAGCCAGCGATCCATCAAACAAACGCATAGATTTTGATGTGCCTTTCTGAAGTGTTATTGTTATTATTATTGTTATGAATCTTCGAGTGCTTAAGAGATGTGATCATAGCATTCCGTGATTCACACACCGTTATTTAGTACAATACTCTTCCCCTTTCAGTGTACTTTCTATTTTGTCCATTTACAGTCCAACGCAAGGAATTATCCTCAATTACGTAGTCATTACTTCGTTTCATTAAGTTCCTTGTTTTGCTGATGATTTTGCGATTTTGTTCGAATTCGGTTGAGTACTTCTTTCGAATGCGATGATAAAATTACCGGTAATTTTGAGGCATTCATGTAGAAAGAGAAAGATTCCATGAAAATTTCCATTAGTGTCATTTAAAAGCCGGTTGAAATAGTTTACAATCGAGCATTTTTACTGTGAATCTCGTTTGAATGACTCTGAATTTGAAAATTGTTAAATGTTAACTTTTTATCGTTGACCTTTCAAAAATCTATTCAAGTGTTTATTGAATTCATTGAGAATCAATTCACTAAAATGTGAGTATTTTCAAGGATTTCGTAAAGAAAACGTTGTGCAATTCTTTCCTAAAACGTTTGAAAAGATTTTACCATAGGGAAACATGTGAATACAGCCGAAAAGGTAAAATGAAAGCACATGTATCGATCATGGTTATTGTGATGTGGTTATACCAAAGCACTTGAAAAAATTCAGTCTTCCTTGCGGATCTGTTTTTGAGTAGGAAACTGTTTGTAGAATATATTTTGATCACTCGAATCTGCAAAAATTTTGCTCACTTGAAGTATTCAACGTGGAGATGCTCTTAAAATTTCGAGTGTTTTCCAATCAGCCACTCAAAATTTTGCCGACGAATTATTCAATGCGCTCTCACGATCAGCTTCGATTCGATCAAGCACTCTCTACATTGAGCCATTCGTTTGTGGTTGCTTCATCGGATTTGTTATTCTTAATTTGTTTACGTAATCTGATGGAATGAATGATCAATATTGAATCTCAATATCCAATTAACAATAAGCAGTCGTCGCGTATTTAGCTGAATGTTGTTGTTTTCTGAACAAAAATCGTTGCATATGCAAAATCGCTCTGTTAAATCGTTAAAATTCAACTACTTTGAAATCGCTCGTCGATAATGCAAATTTTGGTCGTTCATTTACATTCGATTAGATTCTACGTGAGAGATGATTTGTTTTATCACAAATAGTTTGTTCGATTTTGACTTCTTTCAATGGCATCGTTTTCTGAAAATGGGAATTTTTATAATACTTACGATAGACATTGCATTTATTTGATGATGAGTGATTCAAGGAACTTGCACAGTTTATGCGCATTTCGTGTAGTTGTTTGTTGTGAGTAGGAATAGTAAGTAGGAAGTTTGATATGTTCGAAAGTGTATTGTATCTGAACATTTGTCCGTACGCAACATTTGAAATTTGATTCGATTTTTGAGAAATTCTCTTGTTTCCATTTCAGGTGACCATTTTCAGTAGGCGGAATTTACATCAATGCTGCATAGTAACAGTAATATTAATAATAATACCTGAATCGAATCCATCGCAACGGATCACCTATTCCCAACTTTAATCACCTATCACACGATATCTTCGAAAACTTCTTTCAGTTGATCATTTTTATCATTTCGTCTTAGATTTTATACTTCGTCTCTGTGAGTGTTCTTCTTGATCCTGGCGCTATTGACGATCCTCAATAGAACAGAAAGAAGCACACGCAAATGTTGACGAAACCGCGAAGTAAGTTTGCATATAATTCACTCAAATTTCTATGATTTTTTCTGACTAATAGTAGTAAAATGATTGTAATTGAATGGAATTAATGAGAGCTTGTCAATTTCCTGAAAGTTTTCAATTGGAATTGCGAATTGTCTCATTCACTCATTCTCAGATTGATTATTGTGTTCGGTGAACCATCCATATCCAATCTGTTTGCTTTATATGGTAGAGTAGATCATTTTCACGCTTTTGTCAAAGCAAAGTCTGAATCGTTTCCACTACTTTTCAATGTAAAAGTGCAAAAATGGAATTATCGTTATTGAAAGCGAACAGCTCATTGAATGCAATTGATTTGATTATCTCATTACCTCATTACAGCTTTGTAAACATTCCCTTCAGGACTACTACTATAATAAATCCTCCGTTAACTACCTATGAATCTAATGCTTTTTCTCCCATCGAATGTAATTTGAGCATCAAACTTGCTCTCACATAGCATCGCGCGAATGATTAAGCAGTATCTGGCGAGAATATTTCTGATTATCGAGCAGCAGCTTCTTGGATTCAGCTTTCAGATTTTATTGAATTTCTTTCATTTTTCTGGTCTATTCTCATTGGATTTCAACGAAGGATTCATTGTGAGTGCGAGAATCCGAATGAAATTTTTGTATTCTGAATGAATTTTTGTGTTTTTGTTTTGAATTTTTCCGTGTGATTGTTGCACTCGTTGAAGCAGCGATTTTCGATTTTGAATATCTCATTCAGTATGGATGTGAGATCATTTTTAACAAAGTTTTTGAAGAGAATTCACGAGTTGTGTGTGGGATTGTTTTGAGATTGGCCAGAGTTACCATGGAAATACTAAGAAATATTTGCGCGCATTCAGTCATCGCGATGGTATTTGATCGAAACATTATGCGCCGAATAGCGCACAAATGAATGAATGAAATCTTTCATGTGATGATATGATGATAGCCGCTGGCTGCGGAATATTTACTTTATGAAATTTCAGTAAACATTCAACTCTGCAGTATACCGTTCGTTGTTTGATTGACTATGTAACAAAATACGTGTCGTGTTTTTTTTGATATGCCAACAAAGAGATTGAATCTCGTTTCCATGCAGCACGCAATTCACATGCGATGATGAACATTGCTCATCGCAGTCAAATAAGTTTTTACTTCGTTCGAATCGTCCGTCCGTCATTGCTGTGTGCTTGTGCCTGCCGTAATATGTGTCGCTTGTTAACCGGAAAGACCGATAGATTTGTTCGGTTGCGCGAGACGGCGATAAGCGATTAGAAATTTCGTCTCATATTTCTTGAAGCTTCAGAATATCGAATCAGAAGACTAGAATGGGATTGGAACGTTTCGTTCAACTTCTTTCAATCTCTTATCGTTAGTAGAAGTGAGCG
Organism: Anisakis pegreffii; assembly: GCA_035041965.1. NCBI lineage: Eukaryota > Metazoa > Nematoda > Chromadorea > Rhabditida > Anisakidae > Anisakis > Anisakis pegreffii. The sequence continues at coordinate 79,805 of JAPYMA010002796.1, forward strand.
ATATTTTTGCTTTAGTACCACAATTTCGGTGAGTTTCTGGTATCAAAATTACCTGGATTACCTGGATTCAGGTAATTTTGATACCAGAAACTCAAGTATCAAAATAGTAGCAAAATACCGAAACGGTACTGAAATTTCACATTTTTTGGGGAGAATAATTTTGAAATTCAGCTTAAGAATTCAGTTTCCCTTAACGATCGAGTAAATAATTGAAGAAGGCGATAAGTTATCGAATTTCCCACAGTCACATCTATAATTGGTGGATAGAGAGCGTTTTTTTTTAGCGTTTTCATGAGCAAAATTGAATAATAAGGCTATTATAACAGAATAGTGTTATTGATAATTTGATCTATAGTAATAGCGTTAATAATAATAGTATTACGAGCGATTATGCCATCAATAAATGCTATTTATGAATATGATTGTTAAACATTTATTCAACAAACGAACAAACCTGTTCCTTTAGCGTAAATATATATGAAACGTGTCGAAATTGGCCCATTAACTTTTCACTGATTTAATGGTATATCTCTTAGCAATCTTCGTCTCCTATGACTACAAATTTCCGTTATTGATTCTGGTCCGCATGGAAGATTTGCAATCATCATCCTAAACGCGAAAAAAAGTCGAAAATTTTTGCAAATTTTCATATAAAAGTCCCACATCTTTGTGATATTCCATTGCTTTCTTTCATACAAACCGTCATTTCATCAATATATCCGTCGATGATTACAAAAGAGCTCAAATGAGGAGATTTTTTTGCGTGCGTGTGTGTGATGAATGTTTTTGAGATAAAACGGAATAGATAAAAGGAAATGCAATTTGATCGCATGATCATTTGGGAATTTTCATTTTGAAGAAATGTCACATCGTGAACGATTCATTTCGCAGTTTTTGTTCATTTCGAAACATTAAGTTTTTCATTTGAAGTTGGGTTGTAGCACTGAAAATTTGATCCAATGATGAGTTCATTTGTCAGAAATTCTGATATTTCGTATTTTCTGAGAACATCAATTGGTTCACGTTCATCGTTTGATCCCATTGTTGGCTCCAACCGTATTTTTCGGCCGCTTTCTATTGATTCATTGGAAATTTTATTCGAAAGGTAGACAGTTCAGGACATCTGAGTAAATCTTTGTGCAGACAGTGATAATAATATATTCGTATTGCATACAGTTTTAGTGTTTGCTTCGGTGGCATGATCACATGCATAATGATGATTGATTTGTTATCATGTTCGCATCAATTTCAATCACTGAATACATCGATCTTCAGTTGCACGCCTCTTATATCAATTCTGTTCAACAATATCGATGAGCTTCAGAAAATTCAGCAATCCTTCGCGCATCATTTTGGTGTATTTTATTGAGAGCACCGTTGTTTCCGTAAAATTTCAGTCTAGTTCATTTCAGTCTCGTCACATTAGTCACATTATTTATTTCATCAGAGAGATATTAGTTCAAAAATTGCTGCATTCAGCCTGAAGAACCATTCGAAATACTTTTGCTCTAGTAATTATCATTTGTGAAGAATTACCAATGTTTCACGTCGGTCGTTCTTTTCCGCTAGGCTTAGGCTTAGGTTTAGGCAGTAATACGAGCGATTATGCTATCAATAAGTGTTATTTATGAATATGATTGTTAAACATTTATTCAATGAATCTTTTCGATTGACAAGCAGTAAAATCGCCTGCGCGCACAGACTACGTATATAACATGAATTCAAAAGTCACATTGTGAACAAGAGCAAAACAGAGTTGAGCATTATTTCGTTGAAATAGTTTTGAGCATTTGATAGTTTTTCTTATTGTTAGGAATTCAGTACCATTTTGTGTGCCTTGCGATTGCTGATTTCTTAATTGTATATTTTTGAAGCAATACGTTTAAACTTGTCAAATTTGGTTTTTGCCAGAGTGTTTGTTTTAATGATGAATTAGTAGAATGCTCATTTGAAGAGGTGTTGAATAATTTCTCATCCATGAGAACAACTCGACTAGTTTATAAAATTATCTAATTGTCGCACTCACAAATGAATCGTCACCTGTTTGAACGTCGACGAAAGTCACTGGGAAATGTACTCCAAAGCAGTCTACCTCATGATGAATCAGGTGAATTGTACGCGGAAAAAGTTAAAGTTGAGTTCTGTCTCAGTGATTAATTCAATAATTATGAATTAGAAGCCTTAGAGCGTTATTCAGTTCTTCAGTCCTTTCGACTAATTCCGTCTGTATGGCATTGAATGCTGCGGAAATTTGACTTGTTAGATGAAAATTTTCTAACTGAATATACATGAGAAATCAGTAATAATATCGAAAAAGTCTTCATTGACAGGTTCGTTTGATGTATTGAGAGCTTTCGTGGAATACTTTCAGAAGACGTAAAAGTCATTTTATGCGATAATATGGTTAAACGAATGATATTTGTGATGGGTTTTGTGTAAATTCTCTCAAAATTGAACAAATGAAAATGAAAATGTTCAATTCATCCATCAAAATGCACAGTTACTATGCTACAATTCAAATTGAATTACAACTTCTTGTAACTTCTCAGCACACCTCTAATCTGATTACATCAGACATAATTCATTGAGAAATTCAATACGAAACAACTTTCAAACAATGCTTCACTTTCGAAAATTTCAATTTTCAGATATTTGTGGATAACTTTCATACGTTTATGGACAATTAATTGCAAACATTTGTAGATAAATTCATCAAGGAATTTTTTTTTGAAGTGTTCAGTATTTCAAAAGAATGATCAAGACTGATCAATTGATTTCCATTTCAGAACCGGCCACTCCATCCTCGTCGTGCAGTCGTAACAAAACATCTTCTGGTGTTCTCGCTCTTCGACGTTCTTCATTAGCACATTTCGTTTTTGGTACACCACGTAAGTGTATTGCCGTTTTTCACCGTTTTCGAATAGAACACTCAAAACTGCATGATTAGGATAAGCGTAGTATTCAGCGAAATTGATACATTTCATTCATAATTTCATTGAGCCGTATTGACAACTGGCGAAAATATTGATCGTCTTCGTGGAGATATCATTTATTATCATGACCTTTTCGTGATATCTCATCGAGTCTCATCCATTTGCTCATAACCGCAGATCAATCAATTTTTATAAGCCTGTATCATCACTGCTTTAGTTTACTGATCTTTAAAACATTAACAGAATTCGTCTTCATGTTGTCGTTATGTCATTGGAATCGAAATGAGGAAGACCATTAGATCTATGCAACATTTTATAAATATAATTTTCCTCGTTTCCTTAAAAAATCTGAAATGAAACTGTAATTGAGCTGTGTTTGACCGTTTTCTCATTTGATCTTTCAAACAACTCACTTGAGCACAGTCTTCGCAGTTACTTTACAATACCTCCATGAATTACTGTATTGGATGACTGGAATTTCCAGGGTGCGTTCGTTCCCTTGAAAAATTCTTTCCATTGATACAGAATCGTAGCAGATATACGATCATTTCTATCTTATTTGAATCTGAAATGAAACCGTAATTTATATTCCTAAAAGCAATGATCGTTTCAAAGGAGCGCAACTAAATTAAAGAAGGAATATGAAGAATGTGAGGGTATCTGATGCCATAGAATCATCCAATAGGAATGTTCGATTTTCGAAAATCTTATAGTTAGCGTGAATAATTGTTTGAAATGAATCCAAAATCAATAAGGGCACATGATGTTTATTCATTGATAAAAGTACTGAATAAATATTGATGCGGAAATATTTGTATTCAGCTTTACATTCCTTAAGAGCTTACAATTAGAATAATAATTATAATAACGTTCCAACATCGAATGAGTACATATTTTCGTATTCATGAGGAGTTGTGTGAGTGAGTGCGTTTTTCTAATATAATAAACTAAATTTTGAGCGAACGAACACACGCATTGAATAGAACTGAATAGAAACCGAGCGATTTGTATAGAACTGAATATGAAAGAAACTCAAAACGACGTGCAAACAGAAGAACGAAGAAAAACCGAGGAAGATGCTTCAATTGAATAAGTGAAATCATTTTGTTTGATTTGATTCCATTTGTCACTGAACAAATATTTTCTGCATTGAATACAAATACAAATATATGAGCGAGGCAGAAAAAAAACACATCATTTTTCACATAATCAATGTTAGCCTCGTAGAATGATCCGAATGCAACATGTGCTTCAGTCATCTGCATCACATTATTGTCAGTCATCACATTATGCAGTCATAAGATTCGATGTTGTTTGCGTAATTTGCTTTGAAGTTGTGAAAGTTTTATTGGGCACAAAAAATTACTTGTTAATCTTCATTACATCAACCGATCAGCTCGGCTTAGCTTCACTCAAGTCTCAAAATTTTCGCTGACTGATGAAGTAACTCGACACTCGACATTTGTCATCTGATATAATACGTCAGCAGTTTGTCTCTAGCAGATATGTTTTGTGTTTTTCGTTGAAAAGATGTGTTCCTTGTGATTAATTGACTTTTCGCAATATCAAGCAAGATTAACAAACGATTTCGCGGATACTAGTGTTGATATATTGATCCCATTGATCTGTAAAGTTTGTTCAATACTTCAGTCTGAGTGTTGCTTTGATCTGGTATCGAGTTAAAGATCCAGTTCAATTCTTGTACTGGAGTGATAAGAATCCAGAGTGCGTTGATCTAAACGTTTGACTTATTCCATTGATCTGAAGGATTCATACAGTGATTGAATCAGTCAAAATATCTTAGTTGCTGAACTGATTCCATATTGTTGCATCCGATTTGTTAGTGTCATCGGTTTATTTGATCTTCCGTATTATTCTGCTCACAGAATCGCTAATATCTTAACGTATCCTATATGCCTTCCCTAAGTAAAAAGCTTCACAAAAGACATGCGTTTACAACATCTACACTGTGTGAGTTTGTTGTTATTTTCTTATTGCTTCGATGGAATAAAGTCAACTTTTCGTATAATTATCTCGTATATTCATTGTGAAAAGTTTAGTGTTTTGATGATGGATGATGCAGTCACTTTCTTCAGTGATTGGCATTTTTTGGATTTTTTGTTTTGGATTTGTAATGATTTTAGTGTTTACAAATGTAACAACAGTTACTAAAGTAAAAGAATCTCTTAGGAATGAGAGCAATTCAGGTGAATAAACCAAATGAATATCGGTCTCATTCAGATACGAATGGTCATAGCGTAGTGAATTCCACATCGACCACATCAATACCGTCAACGTGTAGTACGAATGGTACTTGCTATCGAAACGGTACGGGTCATCTCTATTCACCAAGCACACTGAAACGAGCTCGTCACAAATCACTGTTTTGTAAGTTTTCATTTTGAGTTTTCCTTCGAATTTTTCTCACTAAACCAAACTTTTGAGTCGACAAAAGCCAGCAGCTATCCTGATGTATTCATTCACCCAGCGTCGTGAACTCTTATTGAATATCGTACTCATCTTGTACTCGTGTCTTAGTTTTCTTCAATATCACTAACGGTCGTGATCAATTTAGTCGAATCGCTGAGAATACTCGAACTCTACTTTCCTAGTACATAGTTCATATCTGGTCTTACCTTATAGATAGACAGTTATATTTCTTTAGATTATTAAAACTACCTGTCTGAATGGACTGTACAAACTGAAGGACATGATGTGTTTGAGTAAGGTCTTAGATTATAGTCACATTTGCTATGAAATTCGACTCTTTTAATCATTATTTTCACGTGTAGTTGATAGAAGTTTTCATTCAACAGCTAGAAATTGCAAGATTCTATAATTTTTTTAGAGAGATTGAAAATTGCATTCAAAATCGCCCATAGTTATGTGAGTTTCATTGTTTCGTTAGCCACTAATATTTGATGACAGTTCGAGGAATGAATCTGATCGATATATATCACCCAATAGTGAGTGAGAAGCTTGTTGATTTCGGATATTTTGGGATCTACCTTAAATTAGTCGTAACTAATGAAATAGAAATAAAAAATTTAATATAATTCAACTATAGTATCTACGAACGATCGCAACTTTATTTGAACAAATTGCATTTTGAGCAACTAATAAAATTTATGAGAATGTAACGCCAGTGACGTGAAAACCAATAAAGTGGATATTATTTTGTTGAAAGCTTCTGAAGTACTCAATATTCCCTGGTGTGTTCATTCATTTGTTGATATCAATGCTCATGGTAACCGTCGATTAGCAGCCATATAATGACATGTTAGTAACCAATGAAAAGCGAGTTAATCCGTGTATCGAAACTTCATTTCGCAATGAATTGATTGCTGTTATTCTTTGAGGATATTTCATCATATTCGCTCATTTATGTTGAATGTGCGCAATAGTCTCTCAATCCCAATAATGAGTTCCTGTAACTTGCTTTGTCAAAGCCGGAATCTATCAGTGGAAATCTGGCATAGTTCGTAGAGGATTGTCCGCGGAATGTTGTGTCTTCATCCATTTGGATAACGTAAATGTTTCTTTAGAGACGTATTTGCTAATTATTAACCAATCGATTTTCATTGCATTGGTTTTTAACTGTTTAGTTTTTGATCATTCATTCAGTTCTATATTCGTTCGGCACTTATCATCCGTTCTGTTCGTTATATTCGAAGAGTGTTTGTAATTCAATTGAATGTAGGGTCACCTGTTCCCTATTCATCGCGGAACTTGAATTCTTTGGTGACTGACTGACTTGGTTTTGAATTTTTATTTCGATTTTTTTCATATTTATGTTTCTGTTTCAACTGCTAATTCGTCATGTATTCCACTTTGAAATCGTCTTGGAAACCTCTACCACGAGAAACTTCCTTCAAAAATTCGGTCTCTTTCGACCATTAGAGAAGATTTTGCATTTGTAATTTCGATCATCTCGTGAAGCCGCATCACTCGTAAACCGTTTGCATTTAGTTGGATGAAACGAACAATAGAAAGATGATAAACCGAAATGAAGAAGATAAATAGGTCCTGTACTGGATGAGTTATCAAATATAAGTTTTAGTGAGAAATACTTTCGTCCCTCATACAGTTAATTGAATGAATGAATTTATTTGCACTGTGTCCATGCTACGAGCTCAAATACATGACCACTGTTTTTATGAAAACAATTAGGAGATGAATCGCGATGAGATAATATTCGATAGCATTTGCGCAATAGCAAAACAAAATTTTTGCATTGGGGTTTGAATTAAATTCCTCCATATTGTTAAGCATTGATTGATTTGTGATAGTGTAAATTGCACTTGTTCATAGCGCGTTCATAGGTAGAAAAGTTGTTAGGTTTGAGAAGCGATAAAGTAGAACTAATAAAACGGGGAGTGATACTGCCATAGGGAAGGAATTTTGAGAAAAGCGCAAGGAAACGAGCAAAATTGATGTGACGGTAGTGATGGTGGTGGTGCTGCTGCTAGTGTTGTTGTGTAATAATGTGTTCAGTTATAACTGTTACGTTTACTTTTACTCTCGAATAGAGAACGCAAGCAGTCCTCGAATGAGTAATTCGAGAAAAGTTTTGTGTTCCATCGAAGATTATTTCAATTTTGTTACGTTCATCATCGCTTTGTTATTTTCATTTTCATTTGCTTTCATTCCAATTCATTTGATGAGCTGTTCTATTTATCTAGTGAAAATTTATTCGTTTCTGTCAACAGATCATATTTTTATGAATTCTCTTGATCAGTTCACAAGTTTCTGCTTTTTTGACTGCTAAATGATGAATTGATTTTCGGCCACCTAATGAAAAGAAAACATTAAACGTGCGGCGCATTTTTCATTCTGCACGCATGTTATAAATTGGTTTTTTTGCGGAAAAAGACTCACTCGTCAGTTCACAGCGAAAATTTTCAGAAAAAAATGATACTTTTGCAATTTGTTTTTGGAGAGAAAGAAAGCAATTACTGACGTTTTCAATTTGTTTCAGTGAAGTTTTCTCGCAATTTTTCACTAGCATCGTTTCACATCATCATTTGTCTTCATTTTTTATCACTGATCTTATGTATGTATGCACTTCAAGACTTGGCAATAGCTGCGATTATGTGCAGAATTATGTGATAGAAAATAATTTCGAGTTCTAATCCGCTCAAAAATACATATTGATAAAGTGGAGATATTAGAAAAATGCGTTATTTTTATTACCGATTTTAGTGATCAGACCTTTCTGCAACGATAAAAGCGAATGCCTTGAGTGGAAACAGCGAACAATTTTCTGCTGATGAGCTCGGGAAATAATTCAGAAATTCAACCCTTTAATACTACCTGATTTATCTTCAATATCATCTGCACAATGGGCAGATCTTTTCCTATCTAGAGAGTATCTCCTCCTTGATAATAGAATGGAATTTGATCTGATAGATTACTTCCGCTATCTTCGGGTGAATTTTCTTCGGGATTTTTTAAACTTGTTCTGGTTTCCCTGTTTGATTTCGTGCAGTATCGATTGCTGATGCTATCGATTGTTATTTTTTGATGTTGTGTTGGTAAACTCGTTTCCACTGGGATTATTTTTAATTGAACTAGATTTTCGCAACATGCCTACTATTTATATGTACATAATTCATGCACGTGATTGCGTTTTTGTGTGTTTGCGGCGGTCGTCGTATCATGTGATTTCGTATCATTTGTATTGTTGCATTTAGTTGCTTTTGATTTATTTTGCCAGTGATTTCCTAAATTCGAAATGTAGTTCTCATTCGAGAAACACGAAAAAAATAGGAAGATGGTGAAGTGACATAGGACGACGTCAGTCCAATCAGTGGATTGGTTCAACGAAACGCCAGCAAAATTGACTATGGGAAACGATCGATTTGTTAATTGTCTAAAGAAGTCAGCTGCTGGAAGAATGAATAGATTATCGTTTTCTTTGGGTATTGTTTCCTTGAGAAAAATGCCTGTTTTCATTCTATTCAAATGTTATTCTACACTGATTGCATTCTGACAATGAGACAACTCTAAAATTGAATTGATTTTCGAACAAACATTTCGGTTTTTAGACATTGAATTGAATTTTGAGGTGTTTTTGATGAGCGCAGATGTTTCGAGTTTTCATTGCTGAAATAATCACTGGTCGCTGTATCGATTGCAAATTTCTTTCCATTTCATCGTACCATCATTGCATTCACTTGAGATTTACTTACAATTTGTTAGGTTTATTCCTTCGTTCTTCAACAATCGTCTCGTTTCGGTGTTGATTGATAAGTGAGCATTTAATAGAAGCAAACTTAATTGGTATTGTAGCAGCGGTTGATTAGTCATCAATTCTGTTGGAATTCTGATGACTTTTGTAGTGGACAGTTTTATGTTTCCATAGAAACATTTGATATTATCATTAATATTTCATTACCATTACTATTACTATTGTCCATTCGTAAGTGATTATCATTATTATATTATTATTGATATTCATTGCGCTACCCTTATCATTTTCATCTTTTGTATCAGTGTTATCATACTTATCATGCTGCTACAATCAAATTCTCATCATTTGCATCACTGTTATCATTTTTTTCGTATTTACTTCCCAGTACTGACACAAAATGTGTATTTACATTCCTATTTCATAATGTCATAATCATATCATGAATTTGTTCGCTACAACGAACCAGCTCGGTGACAAGTAAATATTTAAGCGCGACTCGCGAGATTATGTATCTATCTGATGAGTCTGACAGACGATTGTCTATTTGTTTAAAAGTATATTTGGTGTTGATCATTGAATACCCGGTCATTATGTAAAATGAATACAATTCTTTTGTATGATTACGGCTGAAATGGGCATGATTATGAAGTTGTATTATTGCTGGTTTGTGCTATTGTGTTATCGCTTTTATTAGAGATTGATATGCGTGATCGGTGGCAACTTCAGCGAATCTAGCCAAATGTTATTGTTACTGTTATACCCAAGTTGAGAAAGTTGCTTTGCAAAACTAGTTTAATTTTACTTTTACTTTTACTCTAGACATTGTATTATACTGAAGTTGTCAATTGATCAACTAGATTGTAACTTAGTCACACTTCATTTTAGTGCAGTTATTCATTCGTGTTTATTCCGAGTGGAGTCAATCATTTATTCTATTGTCGCATTCAGTTTCAGTCAAGCAATCACTGAAAATTATTTGAATTTCACTCGCACTCCTTTGATGGATTGCAATTTTATCGGTTGATATTTATTGGAGGATAGAGTTAGAAGTTGGAATAGAAAATATTGAATCTGAAAAAATACCAACAATAAGAAATTTTTCTTATATTGGCGATTGATAGAAAAATGTAGTTGAAATGAGAATTTGAAAGTCCATTGAAAGCTATTTTTTCCACTCAAATTACTGAGCAAACATGCAGATGGTGATAGTAAATGTTATTTGATGTAAGCCTATTATTCTGTGTTTAATACCGTCTTCGATGTATTCGTATTTGGTCTTGTTGCAGCGATTGCATTTTGCAAATTTAATTGATGTTTTTTTTTTAATTTCTGACGAATATTTCTCATTGTCAGGTGTTTTATTGAGCATCTTCAGAGCAAAATGTTTGTGTTGTGATCGTATTGAATCCGTTAATATACTCACATAGAGGTGTATATCCATATTCCTTCATCTATACAGCATAATCTACAATTCATCCAATACATATACTCATTTGCCTATTTATTACCTGTAATGCCAAGTGTTAAACTGGTCAATGGTACTTCAAATCCTACGTGCAAATGTTATTGTATTGGTGGGAAACGTATCAGTTACCCGTACGGATGGGTAGCTTCAACAAATCATGATCTCAATGCTATGGGTAAGTGGATAATTGATCTAGAAACTTGCGTATTCTCTTCGATTCATGTATTCAAGCCTTTTCTAAACGTCGTCTACAATAAGATTTAAACCCGTCAGCTTCATTCAATCGGTCATTTTATTGTTAGATTCTTTCTAAAATATATGCCATTTTCTGTGCCATTATTCATCTTGAGCAATGCACTGATTCGAGATAATCACCAGGAGAGATTAAAAAGACGAGCGGTCGAATTGTGGTTCGAGATTTTATTTCGTTACTAAAACCGTTTCGAATTGAAATGCTTCTGTTCCATAGTCCAGCTGTTTCATTGTTGTGTGATGTGTTTTCATTGTTTATAACAATTCTGCGAATCTATTGTTTTCATGGTGGTGATTGATTGGAAGGATTAGTCCGCACGAAGAGGAAGTAATCCATCAGGCACACTCTCAGTCCGTTGAGTTCCCCTTCTCGTGCTTTCGCAGCTTTGATTTTGAAGATTTCTCTTCAGCTTCAATGATTTTATTCATGGAAAATTTGCTCCAGTCTGAAAGTTTCATTCAAATTTCAATCAAATCCCATTGATTGCTTCATTGAATTTTACGAAAAAAAAACATCATTGAATTGATTCGGATTTCCATATTCGATCTATTTTCAAGTTTTAAAAAAACAGCCACACATTCCGTCTCATACAATCAAAACGAAATCAAAATTTCATTAAGCCGCCTGCAAACTGCTAGTTCATCGTTTTGAATTGTTGTTTATGTGTTTATGTTCTGAAAATTTGATTTTGGTCAAAAAAATTTTGAATATTTCCATACGAAATGAATGTTTAGCAATTAAATCAACTGCATTCACAAAAAAAAATTGAGAGCTGCTTTGCTATTGTGTGTGACACAATACAATTCAACATAATACAGTGATGATTCACTCAATTTTGTATCCGATGAAAACTGGTTTCAACAGTCGACTTTTGTGGCGAGATTTATTTCACTGCACGCATATAAAGGCAGAATAAATTACGACTGAATTTTGCTCTTATTGGACACTTTTGAATTTTAATTTTTGCTATGCGCATCATACACATAATTCAAATTTCAGTAACTGCATGATCATACACAGAGTTAGTATCATATACAGATCATAATCATTTGTAGTATTATACAATGCACTATGGTGACAGCCTTTGACTGGACTCTTCAGTTGTTGAATTTTGATTATTTCACTATTGATTCGTGACAAATTATTCAAGTGTTGATATTTCTATGAAATATTGCTGTTTCAGAGAATTTATAGCCAGTGAACATCGTGCATTTCTTCAATTTTAAGACAGCTGTGACTTCATTAAGCGAAACTGTCAAAGGACGTAGAAACTCAACTCAATTCCGTGTCTGGCTTAGATTCTTGTAAATAGAATGGAACGTTAAGATAATTTAGTTTACACCCGAAAATCTTGACCAATTTTATGAATCTAAAGTGGACAAATAATTGACTTAGGTGAAATCGATATCTTTGAAAGAGTTTAGATTTTCCACTATGGATCTACGATGTACCGTGAGTGTTGGCGATATCTGTAGCGAGATTTTTCGGAATGTTTTTTCCACCAATGTTGTGTGGAATTCTCTAAGGAAATTGATGCATATTGTCTTATTGCAGTGTTACAATTTATTCCTCGATACTTCAACATTTTTGCCATATCTTTTTTCTGTTTTCGCATCTTTTTTCTTGTGAACTGGATTTGCTGTTCAATTAAAATGGCACATTTTTATGCACCAACTCTATCGTGAACTTCAATCGTTTCATATCGATTTCATTTGTTCTCGTATTTGACACCATCGATGGATATTTTGAGCGAGTCAAAGTGTGATTCATAGTTTTGCAGATCTCCCTGATTATCGTTCTCTAACATTTCTAGACTCGATCGATCACCTGATTGTTCCAATAATACCTTTAGCTTGTTGTTAGTCCGATTATATTTCTTTGATCATCGATATGAATTCATGATTTCCGTGCCTTACCAATTCACGGTTTTTCAGCCGTATGAAAGCAATCGTTGATCTATTCTATTCGTCATCTCAGTCTCGTCTACTACATACTAATCGCTTGTTATCTGCTTGATTTAATCCTAAAGAAAGCAGCTAAAGTATTAGAGATATGTCAGTGAAAGTTTTGACGCGTAACCAAGGCAACCAAGAGATTTAGGCTGACGAATCAATAGCGAAAAACTTTGCTTGGTTGGTCTCTAACCTTGAATCCACTGGAATGTTGTGTTGTGTGCAGTGAGGAATAATTTATGTGAAGTTTAAGAAATACACACAAATGTGTATGTGTACATCTATGTATAAGCAACTATACTTGTGGCTACTACCTACTTTCTACTGGATGATTTAATTTGTGAATTATTCACAATACATGCAGAGTGCGATCCATTTGAGTAGTAGTGAAGAAAATTTACGATGAATTGATTTGAGTAGACTTCATTCATTTTGTTCAAATCAACCTGTCTTAGTTGAACTTCCTGTGTTGTCGTTCCCCTCTTATCCAAGCTGTTCGTTTAATCAGACATTCGTAAATCTCTTCACCCTCGCATATTCTCTTTTCTTCGAATTTCAACTTCATCAGCTTTCCAACTTCCATATGATTGCAAAATTTCGACGTTTCCCGTCTCGTATGAGACGTTCACATACCTATTCATATTCTCCGACGATTACAGGTATCTGCTTTTATTTGTATTGAGAATGCTGGTGCTAAGGCTGATTATAACTTTCGATGATTTGAGTGAGTGATTAATAGATATAAGAGACTTCCTTGTTAGTAGACAACGTCATTATTCGTGTACTCTGCGAGTGACAAATTGGAATGTTGAATTAGGCATACATAATTTGACAGCAAAAGTATGACTGAACAGATATGGTGAAGAAATGAAAGATTAGAAAAAAATTTTTTGGCTTATTTTTTCTGAAAGAAGGAAGTGCAGAATGTAAAGTAAATGAATTTGCAAACTCATTGTCAGTAGTGAATTTGTTTTCTTAGTTGTATTACGCCAACGAAAGCAATCATCACCTGATATGATGGCGATCATAATTTCATTGACTCTTATCATATCATATCAAAACACTGTCGCATAGGGCAGAGTGAAAGCATGGCAGATGCTAAGTTATGATTTGACCAATCAACTGATAAAATGTTCGCTTGAATTTTTTGGCTTAAACCATTTCGAACACACACAGAAACTTTGTGATTATGATTTATTTTAGAGCAACTGTAAAAACTCCTCTTATCACTGTATGAATTGTTTACAATTGAGCTGATAACACTTTATCACTGTCAGTGATAAAGCTTAATCAGTGTCTTGATCATCCGTTCCATTAGCAATTGCATTTCAATACTTATTGCTGGTTGTCATCCAGTCGGCCCTCTGTCTTCTTGTTTCGAAATGATGTTTCGTGCCCAAACTGAACGACGAAAGACGGAGTCTGTTGCTCAAGTCTCGCGTCTCGAAAGATTAAGACATCGATCGCAAATCTTAAGTCATATTAATCGTATACATTCCTCACATTCTGTAACAAGTAAATTTTTTTCTTTCTCTCGAATAAATCAAATTTCGAGTAACATATCATTTGAATATCAGCTGACCTGACAGTGAGGTAAATTTGAACATTTGTTTGTCAGCGTTGAAAAGCGTACGCGCAAGTAAGGATGATCGATCTGATGTGTTAAGTGACTAGATCATTAATGATATTGATATAATCATAGCAATAGTGATAATTATAGAGAGCAAGGTGTTATTCATGAGAGTTTGATATGATTTGATAGTGATTTGATAGTAATCCTCATAATCATTGTTATCATTAATTGATCAGTTCATTGCAGTTGACAGCAATCAGTTGATCCCAGACCGTCCGCCCGTGGAACAGGACGACGAGGCATTCGCATCGCAGTCTTTGTATCCAGCTGCTTTGAAACAGCTGGAACATCTGAGTATCGATCGGAAAACGAGTGCGTTTCAATTGATCATTCGATGAGTTTCAAACAAATTTATCCTTAATGCAACGATACACCCTTTCTTCCCCTCTCGAATAATCTCTCTGTTTTTGTCGTGAACTGAAATTAATTTCAGGTGTTCCAGCACAGGTACTGAGTGCTCTAACGGGCAGTTCTGCAGCTGCTACGCACGCACGTGTTATGGGACGTGTGATGCGGGTTGTGGTCAGTGTGAACACAACATTCATTTCAATCAAAATTCTGAACCCAGACCCATTTTGACTCCGTTCAATTTCTTTCCAATTCGTATCATTCATTGTATCCGTCGGAGATCATTTTGTTGTACATTCAGCTGTATTTCTCGCTGACAGCAAATCAGTGATTGCTCTCAATGATTCTAACTTCAATATTTCTCAGTCAACATCGAAAATCTTCCACAGAACCATAGTTTTATTCATGCAATTTGGAAGTACTTTTCTGACAGTTTTCTATTGATCGTGCTCAATTTTATGATCACATCAAGAGGTGGTCTTGTTTACGAGATCAGCTGATCGATCGTTCAGGCATTGCTAAACAAAATGCTTTCAGGTGGCTGGCTCAAAAAAAGTCGGCAAGACTGCTTGTCTTCAACAATTGGCTTGTGTTAACGATATCACCAGTCAGGTAGTCATATCTCTCAAATATTCTAAATCAGTTCAAATGTATTTATTCATCATAATTATTCTGCTTCTTCAATAAAGCATCCAATCAGAAATACTCCGTTTTATTAAGGATTGATGAATAATTTCTCAAAAGATTCTATGTGATGAACTTAGTCTGCGTGACATTTTGCCGTTTGACTATATGAACTAATATATTGTTTTTCAAAACTTATATGCAAACGAAAGGCATGAAGAATGTTTAAATTGCTCTCTAAAAATCAGTCCTGTGAATAGGAAATTGTTCGTGTGGAATAATTTTTATTGAGATATTGTGAGATTCAATGTTTCAAGCGATGTTATGGGATAGAGCGTATAAATATATGTATATCAAGATTGGCATGGGGACGGATTTGTTTCTGTCCATCCCTGCGGGGAAACGAAAAGTCACTTCTGCCCTCCCAGTTTCCTTCGTTGTCGTCCTTGTGAGGACCCCCCGCAAGGACGGCGTCCCCGTTGCAGTCTCAAAATTTATGATTTGATTTCTGAAATGAATCGCTCACTCACTCGTTTTGCAGCCATATGAGCCAACAATCGACGACACCTACCAAGTTCAAATGGACTATGGTGATCGACCAAAAGAGATTATGGTGTTTCATGACACGGCTGGACTGAACGAATATGGACCCGTTGAGTTGAGGAGACCGTACATACAGGTAACTTTTACCGTGTTCTATGCCACCTATGCAAACCTTCAATTGTTCAGGTCGTTTGAATTGCCTGAACGAATCATTTCTGTGCTATGTTGAAATAAAATCAACACATCTAGCCTTAACTAGTGGGATTCAACGCATCAATAGTTTCAATGAAGTTGACCTGAATTAAAGTTCAAATAGCTGTACTGAATTAGAAATTATGGAACTAGTTAACGCACTTGTTCCGAAAAATTTTGTAATTCTCGATTTTTTTTGCGATTTATCGTCAGTTTCGACCGATTTATATGCAGTATCTGTTCTGAGGTAGAGAGTACAAATTTGGTTTGGGTCTATTTTACAGTTGTTTTGAAAATGATCAGTGTATTTGAGGTTGCCGATGCGTTCGTCCTGGTCTATTCGGTTCTAGATCATGAGTCGTTTAATCGAATGGATATGTTGAAGAAGTTTATCGATAAGCAGTTCGGAAAAGATAAAAAAGAAGTGAATTTTCATTCTTCCATTCATTTTTGTCACTTTTTCGCTTTTTTTGATCGAAATTTCATCATTCCATCGTCGTTTTCCCATTGAGGAAGTTTGAAACTTCATTTTGTTCAAATGGTATTGTTGGCCATGCGTAAATACGTGTTGGATTTGAGGTGCCGATTGTTGTTTTGGGGACGATGTGCGATTTACCGGGTCATAAAGTAGACAGTGATTTTGCACAAAATTGGGCGAATCGAGAGAAAGGTAACGACTGCTTCGATTATTGAGGGTTTTTATGAGAAATAGATGCCAAACCACTTTTAGGAATCGCTTTCAGCTCATTTCAGTGGTACTTATTATACGTTTAGATTAACTGAACTGATATTTCTTACAGTGAAATTGTATGAGGTGACAGCGAAAGATCGAAATACTCTCGTAGATTTGGTAATCTATTTGGGAGGTCGACATTTTCATTCACAGCGTTCGTTTCCATTTTTCATTTTGCAAAAGATTTTCTCCTTTTCCTCACATGAATTTCCACCAAACTAAAAAAATTTTTCGATGTGAAATTATTCCGCAAGAATTTCATCAAAAAAAGCACATCTTCCTTATGGATATTATCACCGTTATACCATTGCACTTTCAAATGGTCATTTCAATTTCAGGTGAATCGAAATTTTCATTATCGAAGAAATTAAAGCCAGAAAAATCAAATGCGGCCATACAAATGGATATATGAAGAAGAATTCGGGAATAGGTGCGAGGATAATCTGAATATTACCAATTCATTATTGCCAAATGCAATCAACGATTCCAGTGGAATCGCGTTGATCAACGAACGATTCGAATCGTTTCTTTTGGAACGTTAAACTGAATTTGTTTCGTGCAAATCGAACCACAAGTTTGTATCCATCATTCCGCCTCAACGTAAACGAACTCAGAGAAATTTTTGTTGTGTTTTTGTGTTGTTTTTCGAGCGATTTTTATTTCATTTTCACTAAAACTTTGACTTTTCGCGTATATTTGTTAATAGTATTGTTGAGATTTTCACCGTAAATTTCTTCAAATTTACTCTATTCAAATGTAATTGAAAACTCATTGACAGCTTATTGAATTCGTTGTTGTAATATAATTTGCGCAGTTGATTTATTGTTACACGGTACAGCATACTTGCCTTGTTTTCATTTCCTATTTATTAGGTTTTGCTTACGCGAATCTTTTTTTTTGTTTTGTTTAAGTCAGTTTTCGACGAAATCGTAGACGATTTCAGTTGGGATATTCTAGAAGATTTCCATTGTTTGCCGAAAATTCGTCCGCTCTACAGCTAAACATTACTGGAAGTCAAGTTGTTTCTACGGTCTTCTCTTGAAAAGCTCTCTTGGATTCGCTTTATAAGGCGATTATCGCTCGTTATACTGGAGATTTTGAAGGGCTTGTCCTGAAGGAATTCCGAATCTTAGTTATGATAGATGGATTTTCTGCTTTGGAACATGGAAGTTCGGCGGTTTTTCTGCAAACAAGCTGGACAAAACAATCGATTCCTCAAAAATATCCCATATCCCGAAATGAGGTGATTTTATCGAAGAAAATCGTCATATTCCGGTTTCGAAACCAGCATAATTCGTTATGCTCTCGTGATTGACTATAATGTACGTAGTTGTTCTTTCTACTTGATATGTTCATTGATTAGTGATGATACTATTTCTGATTATACTTATTATTGTTATTTGTATAGAATCGGGTTCACCATCGTTAAACTGTGCTTTACGCTAATTTTGGCCTCTTTGAAATTAGTTGTTATTTTTTTGTTTGCATTGTTGCTGACTGAATTTTGATCTGGACGTATTGTTGTGTAAATATTATAAGAATGTGATATATAACAACACTAATAAATAATAATATCAAGAATGATAATAATTACTGTTATAATGTTGATTTCGTTGTATCTTTATAATTCTTTTGAAATGTCATGAATACAAGAATGAATAAATGAATGTTCTTAAAAAATTCGGTGTTCTGCATCCAATTAATCACATTTTCAACACCAGAAATTCATCAATTCAACGAATTCCATTCTGTAAAATAGATTTTTCGAGTGTTCATGAATGAAAAATATTGTTTGCAGTGAGCTTCACTCATGCAGCAGTGCAGCTTCACAATTTCACACAAAAAAAGTTTCACAGGTTTTTGGGCTTTTTCATTCACAGTTTTTCGGTTTCTATGAAAATGCGGATTCGGAAGTGAACTTAAAATGCCATTCATAAATTTTTACGGGGTTTTTTCAATGAGAAATTTTCACTTCGATTATTTGTTATTATTGATACTTTGAAATTTGAATTAATATAGCGTTTCAGTAGCTGACGTAAGTCTCGCAACGATTACTTGCAAAATGAACTTTGTTACTTCGGAATGTCGCATTGAACCTAGCTGCTCCGAACCGAGCCGAACAATTGAAAATATGACACGATCCAGTTGCATGGTCATCATCCTTTTTCGTGCATTTCGTGTAGCCTGAGGCTATTTGCGGGTGTGAACGTGTGTTTTATTTTAGTTGCAATCAATCAATCACCCCCGTAAACCAGATAAGGACTATCGGATGCGATAGATGAGGTATGAAACGTGGTGAGGTTTGTATGGCCCTGGAACAGTCACGATTTGCCGTCATTTACACACAATATGTTCATCGTATCAGTTGGAATAATTTCTGTGTCCGTGTGTTATTTTCATTGGTTGTTGTTGTTGTTGTTATTTTGCTACACTTTGCATTGATGATTGATTCCCTGTGCAGTTGGTTTCTGCGATAAAGAATTGTTGTGAGCAATTGAACGTGTTGATGACGGCAGCAGTTCGCACATACGAAAGAATTTCGCGTTTGCAAATGCACTTCTAAGGTCCTCTCCAGTAATTTCGATTCGTGGAATGCAACGAATAAACTTTTTGTAATGCATTGTTGTTGTTTGTTCTTATATTCCAGCAAAAAATCCGTATTGAATTGTATTCTAACGATTATAGCGCGTGGTTCTATGAGGAGTTGTTTTAATGGTTGCTTGTGAAAGATGTGAACATTCCATGAATGCGATAATAACCGATAAATGTTGTTCTTCGATCCCTTATTCGATTCCGCCCTTCTATTGTTCATTTGTCTGTTTGTTCCTTTTTTTCTCATCAGTTGAAACACAGAGCAGATTTTCTCGCTCGATAACGTTCTGTCGGTGTTTTTTTTCCTCACTAGTAGTCGACAAAATACATCAATTATGATTTATGTTTTGCAGTCATTCAGTCAGGATCTCGCGTATCTCTCTGTTCTTATATTCATCGAAATTCGAATGTTGAAACTAAATTCATTCCAGTGAATTATTGCCGATTTTTATTTACAGATTATAATTGGTTGTTTTGAACGCAAAAAAGTTTGTTTTCTGCTTCCGGTCAAAATTTGTGAAGTGCGATCAAATTTGTGTTCGCCTTGTTGTTGTTGTCAATTCAAGTGAGTGGATGTAAGAAAATGGATGAAGGTGAAGTTGGTCACGATCTGAGCAGTGCCAGTAACTTGTCGACGGCTGGTCCATCACATCCGCAACATGTCACATTTTGCTTACCGTCAGTTCCAGCGAAGCCCGGTAACACGATGAGGAGTACATGCGTTACGAGGGTACAACCCATTAATCTCAAACAGTACTGGAAGGTTTGTTCGTTCGTTTGTTCGATTGTTTTGATTCGTTAAAATTTTTGTTGAGTCATTTGAACATTTTTAGTTGTCATCATGTTTAGTATGGCAGGTTTTGCTTACAAGTAGGTCATTTTTAGTTTTTGTTGATTTCACCAATAGTGAATAATTATATATTCCTCCGTCAGATGCAAGTTTTATGCTAGGGTATAGGTCGAAGAAAACGCAATTCCCAACATTTTCTTTGAAAATGATAGTGAGAGAGTGAGAATCACTTGAAGTGATGTGCAAAAATTTTAAGTGTTGCATGCAGATTTTATCTCTTTTATTTGGTTTTGAAGTTATCAGAGCATTCAAAAATGTGCTGCAATTCAAAGTGTATTTGTGGAAGCTGCTACTGGTTTTTTGATAGATATCTTTTCAGATAGAGAATTTCCCGACGGTAGCAAAATTGGCGTTGCCTGGTAATTGTTTACGTAGTAATATATTTCGTGATGCTGCTTTGCCAGAAGCTTGTTGGCAGTTGTGTTTATACCCGGGTGGTAAACGTTTAGAGAATGCGAATAACGTCTCTTTATTCCTCAAAATGTCTTCCACATCACCCACCAGAGAGGTTCGTTCCGTTGTTTTTGTTCAGTTTTTTGTTCGTTTTTGGATTTTTTGATTTGATTCGGGTGTATTATAATTTTGCAAAATTGAATACTTGAATGTGATAATTTTGTGAAGGGATGTTGAAGATACGAATTATGCGAATTAATATTTGTGTAATATTATTTGATTTAGGTTCGTATCAAAGTGGAGTATCGTTTTTATTTTCTGAATGATAACGATCAAGCGTTGTTCAGTAATGTGAACGTTGGTGAATTTCACGCGAAACCACCGAAAGGTGGACATTCATGGGGCTTGCGTAATATACCAAGACAGAAGGTGAGTGCTGCGATGGATTATTAGTTTTGATCTAGTTTCAGCGAAAACTGGCTTGCATAGCTGTAGATTCACGCGCCAATTTGAAAAAGTTCTTTTTTTTTACCGAATTCATTTCTCAAATTCAGTCTCATTCAATTTCGTCGTGGTGAGCTTGACTTATCGATGTAAGTAAAAGTGAGGTAATTGGAGTTTGAATGTTGATTCAAGTGTCGAGGCTCGAAGTTGTGTGAATGCGATGAATATAAGAGATCAGCCATGAATAAATTGTGAGAATTGACTTGGTACTTGAGCGAATAAATTTGAGCAGTTGTCAATTTGTTTGTCATTTTGTCATGTCAATTTGTCAATCAGTAAATTTTTCGAATAAATTTGTCAATCAATGCAGGTGCTGAATTGTGTACGAGAAGATGGAACGTTGGCTATATCGTGCCATATCGAATTAATACCAGATATTAATCGAGTTAAGTGTTCTAGCAATAGGCAAGTGTTGATCACTCCAACTACTCCTGTTAGTTTTGGTTGTTTCGATTTTTTTTTGTTTGATTGCTTGATGTTTCTGTAGTAATAATTCACTGGGATGGATTTTCGATTAACGTTCTTCACTTTTTATTGCTTTATTGAATTATCGGAAACAGTTGTCTAGCATGGCACCTGGACGTTTTGTATGTATGTTTTGTTTGTGTGAACATGTTAGTTGTAAGGGCAGTTTGCTTGGATGAATGGTTCACGATTAGTATTTCATATTCAGAGCGCGGGAGGTCGGTTGAGAGGTAGAGTTTGGCGGGTTGTGAGCCTGATTTGTTTATTGATGAGAAGGTCGTTAAAGCGTTAGAGTGCTTTTTGTTGATTAGATTTATATGTTTGGTGATGATTCGAGGCGAGTATGTAAGGATATTGATTCTTACGGTAGCGTTGTTGTGTTTTTTAGGTATGTACAGGATTCGTGGAGCGTCAAACGAAAGCACTCGAAAATGGTTTTTTAGCAGATTGCGAAGTGGAATGCAACGGTCAAATAATTCCAGTGCATAGATTCGTGCTGAGTACACATTCAAAGGTTGATTTTTAGTGATATTTAGTGATGAATTTTTGAATTGTTTGATGCGTTGGGGTGAGATTGGATGTGATATCGTGTTGCAGATGATAGAAATGTTGAGCTTATTGTTAGCGAAAAGTTGATTTAGTGCAGAAGATTTTATCGTTTGCGTTATTGTTATTGTTGTTGTGGTTGTTTTTCAGGTGTTCAGTGCGATGTTTTCGCACGATGATATGCAGGAGTCAAAGGAGAAGAAAGTGGTTATGAAGGATACGGACGTGGAATCTGTTAAGTTCGTCTTTGGTTGATTTATTTTTATTTTTGAAATACGTTGCAGTTGCTGTGTCCACTGGTAAAGAATACAAATGAATTCAGTTGTGCTCATTGTGATGATGGGTCATTTATTTAGATAGTTATTGATAATATCATTGAGATAACTTACGTTGTATTTTGGATAAGATCGAGTATGAATGTGCATTGAGAATTTATTGATACCGAACAACCGAGAACTCAAGAATGTGTCATATATTGTGTAGTTTTTTTCGTTTTCTCTAGAGAAAGTGTTCGTTTGATGGTGGTGAATTGAAACGTAGTGATAGTAAATGTAAAGTATGTATTGATGAATTTCGATTGTATGAGAGCAAAAGATGGAATGATTTGGAGATGTGGATTGCTTTAGGATGATGTTACGTTATATGTATTGTGGAGAGGTGGACGTCGAATCGAACGCAGAAGGTGTGATGGTGTTGGCGGAACGCTATCAGATGGACGATTTGAAGCAGATCTGCGAGGAGAAGTTATGTTCACAAGTGGATCGCAGCAATATCACTGAAATGCTCTATTTGGCAGATTTATACAATTGTAAATATCTGAAGAACAGCGTTGTTGACGAGGTCAGTTATCAATTTATTTCGTAATGCACTTCGATGATTTTGTCTTTTGATGATAATTTTTGCTATTATTATTATTTATTATGAATAATAGTGATATTGGTACACCACTCGGTTTCGAGCAAAACTTTCCACCGCGAACGGGAATCGAACCGATCTTAACACAACCACTCGGCCGAGACTGAACGGTCTCCCCGGTAGCTCAGAGGTAGAGCCCCAACCGGTAATGGGTACGTCGCGGATTCGATTCCCGTTCGCGGAGGACAGTTCTGCTTGAAACCGAGTAGTGTACCAATGTCATTAATGTTGTGAGCCTGAGCCAGGCTATGATCCGGCTTATACCTATTATCCAATTGTCTATGATTAATAGTTTTCAGTTACGAATCAACAAGGCGCACGTAATGGGTACACCGTCGTGGAAGTTGTTGAATGAGTCGAATCCGAAGTTGATGAACGAAATCATGGAGAGGGTGATGCTTGGCTCGGACGCTCAAACAGAAGTTGGTGCCGTTCCACAACGCAGTTCGCCACCACCCAACAAACGACAACGTCAGCATTTCTCATCGGTCAGCATCATACTCAGATAATAGATGGATCGAACAAAATGTAAGTTTGCAACCGTCAAAAGGATTGTTTGGTAGGTCCAAATTGTTGATATGGTTGAAGGGGAATGAATATGAGCGGAGTTGATGGATGGATTTCATCGTTCAGCAAGCTTGATTTCATTTCATTTCGTTTTGTCAATGTGTAAGATTCAAATTTATGACTAGGTAACATTTTACTGCAATGGAACAACGTTTGTTTGTTGCACCATTTTTGTATTGTAATCAACAAAAAATAATTTTCGCGTCGTGCTTTCATCTCATCTGCATATCCAATGTTAAAATGTTGTGAGTTCATTTGTGAGTAGTGTTCAGTTTTTGATGTGAGTCGTCTTTCATTTTGAAGCATTCATTACATATGATTGATTGATTGTAATCGCTATCGTACATAGTCAGCCAGTGATGAAACCGAACAGAATGGTGTTTTGAATAGTGGTGGTGCATTTTGAGTAATTGTTTGTGATTGTTTGAGTGAGGTGTTTTGAAGTATTTGTCGTGTTCGTAGGAGAGATTGGTGGGTCTTTAATAGGGAAATGCAGGATTCTTTGAGGGAATTTCTGTGTTCATCACACTGCCTGGTGGAGTAATGTGGTGTATTTTTGGAAGGTTACAAAATTTGATGCAGATTAATGCTGTTTGATAATGGAGAGTGAGGAATTGATAAGTTTCAATGGAGCAGTTGGAGATGGTTTCCATAGGTTTCTGAGGGAATTTACGGTTGGTGAGGGTATGGATCATGTGAATTGTGGGGAATTTGGTGCTGCATAAAAGGAGCGAGTGTTCCCTGGGATGCACTAGGCTTGCTGCAGTAAAAGAATGTGGTCATAGGGTCGGTAAATTGAATCCGAATGAGAATAGTTTTTAATCATATTGTATTGCATTCAGTCTAGGTGCAGGCTTGTATTCAATATTATAAGTATAATTGGTTTTTGTCAAGCTGAAATAACCTCATAATGCCATTTAACTATTGAGAAGATGATTATTTCGTGCTGTTTTTGTTTCATTTCATTAATGTTATGATTAATATTAATTGCTTATCGCCGCTTCACGTTCATTTCTTTACGAATTTTGATGTAACTGATGTATAATTTGGGTGTTAGGGAATGTGAGATTGAAAACATTCCACAAAATCAAAGAACAATTTGATACTTTCGTTCACTTTTTTAATATGTACTCGTTTGACGACTCGTCAATGATTTTGCATTAATTTTTTTATTAACTATTGTAAACGTTGCAACTTCGATGCTTTTAATGTGGTCGTGTTTATTATCATTATTAATTGTATTATTATTATTTTTTAATCGCTAATATCATTTCTCTTATCGTCATTACATTCGTCAATATTGTCGTAATCACGATCGTAATTTTCCTTGCTTCTCTCATCGTGATCGTTATCGAAATATGGTATTATTAGTATTTCATTGTGGTTTATCTTACATAGTCGGATATTGTCGTATAATTATTGAAGGTGGGGGTGCGGAAGGTTTTGTTCGATGATTGAAGCTGACGTTTTATTGGTAGTGAGGTGATGAGATAATGTTAGGTGTGTGCAGAGCGATTTGGGGGATTTGTAGAGTTATTTGAAGATTAGAGAATAAGTATTTGTTAAAGAAAAGAATGAGGTGGGATCACTATATAGGGCTGTGCAATAGGATTATCACAGATCATCAGGCGTTAACATATAACAACGATAGTGATCGCAATAATATTTGCTTTTAACCGAATAATAGTGGTTCCAAGCGCTGTTTTATTTAATTGATTGTAATCTGAACAACGCAATTCTGTGCCTTTGATAATGTTCTATCGTTTTGATTTGATTTAATTTCTGTCGTGCTTGGTGTGTTCGGTGTGTGTGAATGGTATGTTGTTATTATAATTATTACTTATGTCATTACTTATGTTATTTTAATTTTGAATATTGTTGTAATATTTTGTGCATAATAGGTAATGTTTTTGATAATGATCGTAAGTTTTATGTTCGTTCCTCTGGAGAATTAGCATGATTGGGCTGTAACGTGATAGATAAGCTTACAATTAGGAAAGAGGCATATCCAGTAGTATTTAAGGAGCGTTTTTATCGGATTTATGTTGCTGATTCGCGTATATTCAAGCAGTTAATTTGTTTGGAGTCTCTCTGGATAATTTGTGATCATTAGGGTTTGTGCAATGAGATTATCACAGATCATTGATGATAATAATAACAGTAGCTAATTTGCAATTTTATTCAGGATGTTGCTTGATAGTTCGTCAGATAGTGTTAGTCTAACAGGGAGTTTCAGAGTTTAATTTAGGTTCATTATAAGAATTGATTGAGAAGGGCTAGCTTTTTCTTGGAAAATGTTTGGTGTGTTTCTTAAATTGCATATAAACTCGAACCACACATCTCCGTTGAATTGTAGGATGTATTCGTTTGTGTTCATTCTTATTCTTCTCTACTTCTTTTTGTAGTTTTGTTATTTCGTTTCTCTCAATGAAATGCTTCACTTTGTATCATTTTATTCAACAGTATTGATGTAATTATTAAAGTAAATTGTTCTGAGATGTTTGTTCAGTATTTTTTTAACGAATGGTTGATCATGGAATCCATAGAAGAGAAATTTCTTCTTTACGGTTGATAATTATCTTTGCATATTCTTAGATGTACTTGATCATTATTTTTTGTGAATTATGTTAAGAGAAGATAAGTGATATTGTGAAGAATATGATTTGTTCAAATTGTGAATGAAACGTTGAAAAGATGAGGGCAAGCAATTGTTTAGTTATTGTGTATATATCAGAGGAATGGTAGTCTAATCGTTAGTAGAATAAACGAGCATTCGCATTCCCTCGGATCATAGCTAACTGACCTGATCGCATTTGTTGACGGGTGAATTGTAATATCAAGAACCCTGGAGTAACCATGAATGTGTCTCATAAGAATTGTAACGAAATTAGGAAAAATGGAACGAATCAATTGGGGTGTTTGTATCAAGAGTTTATGAGTAGCTAAAAATCGTCAAGACCGGGAATTCTCGCCATATTTCTATTTATAATTGATGAAATGTTTACTCGTGTCGGAATGTGATGAGTAGTTCAGGTTGTAGAACTGTGTTCAGTTTGTTGAATTCATTTGTAATAACTTGGTTGATTAGTTGAACTCGCCTTAAGTATGATCTTTTGTGCGAGGTCGAATGTTCAATATTATGAAAAGTTGTTCGTTCACTTGAATCTCAAAGTTTGAACTCACAATTTTAATCGAATAACTGTGTTTCATTCAGATAATATCGTAAACGTTATTGAAATTGATCGCAAACGTTATTGAATTGAATAGAATTACCCAGCAAATCGGTTAAAATACTGCGTCATGGGTCGTATGAATATTGGCCTAATGCGCTATCTACAAGGCGAACATTTCCGAGTGTTAATTGCGGTAATTTTGCTCTTTTTTTCCAAAGAGTTTCTTTTCTTCCCAACATAATTTCGCAGTTGCCATAGAAGTTTTCAAATATCTTTCTTCATTTCTTCTTTTTCCCGTGTTGCACTTTCATGCAGCAATCATTTGTTGCATCGAAGTGCTTAGCGAACCTTGAATTGATGTGGGCGAATTGAATTGATGCGTTTTGCAGATAGAAATGGGCATGAAGAATCATGAGCTGGTACCGCTGCAGTTGATTTCTTCAATTGCTGGTTATCATCGTGGGGCAGTATCGCGTACCCTCTCAGATCTGCAGAAGAATTCATTGGTTTTATTTACTCGAGGAAAACGATGTATGTTTGTGTGAAATTGTTATTTGCATTTAGTTTTAGCGATTTATTCGTAGGATTTTTCAGTTTTTGATAATAATTGTGACAATTAATTGAATGATAATTTTGATTTTCAGTTATAATTGATAATTGAATGATAATTTTTTCAGTTATAATTGAATGACTTTGTTATCACTTTTGTGATCATTTGAAATGTAGCATATCGCTCGTATCATTCATATTTTAGGTGAGAGCAATTAAGCTACGAATTTCATAGATCATTTCATAGCACCACTCATTTTCAACTCTATAATAGAAGCTGTTCTCAGTTGATCCATTGAGTCCAGTTAGTGAGGTTTTTAGTTCCAGTTCTTTAATTGGAAATATTTTCAGTGTTCGAGTTTTACGTTCATCTTCTTTGCGATGTTTTGGAGAATGTAGATTGTTGTAACTGATAATTTGTGAGTTTCATCATTATAATAATTTATTTATCATTCATTAATTTCAGACGACGGTTATCGAATAACGAATTTGGGTTATGACTTTCTGGCTCTGAAAGCGTTGTGTTCACGTGGGGTGGTCGGCTCTGTGGGCAATCAGATTGGTGTTGGCAAAGAATCTGATGTTTATATCGGTGGAGATCCAGAATTGAACGTTAGTACTTTATTTGATCTTATGGTGTTCCTTATCGAGAGCAACGAAATATTTTGAGAGAGTGGATTTTAGTGAGGAATTGATAGCGCAACCGTTCATAAGTAACGATATTTGTGTGGCATTGCTCAGAGATGATCAATTTGTATGAATCATTTTTAGAGAATTTTTATGGTTGTTTTATAGGATGTTGTGCTGAAATTTCATCGACTTGGACGAGTTTCATTTCGTAAATTGAAAGAGAAACGCGATTATATGAACAAGAGGAAGTCGTGTTCGTGGCTTTATTTAGCGAGGCTAGCCGCTGCGAAAGAATTCGCGTTTTTGAAAGGTATGATCTATCGCTCGATTGAGCGATTTTTTTAGTTTGGTTGAATTCGGTGGATTTCTTTTAAAATTTAAATTTTATAAAGATAAAAGGTTTAGTTTTGATGGTTTTATGAAAGCAGTAATTGTGAATATTACTCTCATCGTGGCATTCTTACTAGTATTATTTTTCGTTATTGATATCGATGGTGATGTGACTCACATTGGTGGTTACTGCTATTACTTGCTGATATCGTTATTGGTATCGCTGTTGATGGTGAGCAATTTGAGGGTAATGCCGAAAAAGGTTTCATTTTCAGCTTTGCACGATCGAAAATTTCCGGTTCCTCGCCCATTGGACGTGTGTCGTCATTTAGTGGTGATGGGTTTCATCGAAGGTGTCCCACTTAGTCAGATCTATAAATTGGATAATGTTGGTGTTCATTCAGATTTTAGCATTAAGAAATTTTTATCGTCATCATTTTCAGTTATTGTAATCTTAACGATCAATCGAGTGGCAGAATTGTTATAATTAGTTGAAATTTTTTGATGTTAATTTATGTTTAAGGCGAGTGAATTGTACGATAAGTTGATGTGTTTGGTTGTTCGTTTTGCGAAATATGGATTGATCCACGGTGATTTTAATGAATTCAATTTGATGATTGATTCGGTTAGGTTTGGTTTTGGCTTTGGCTTTGTTATTTTATTGGTTTTGTGATAAAATTTGGTTTGTTTTTGGATACGGATGTTGTTCGTAAGTTGAAAAGTTTCGTCCGCATTGTAGAAAATCACTCAGGAAGCAGTATTGTTTTCCTTTTGTAGAATGGTGAACCGATAATAATTGATTTTCCACAAATGGTCAGTATGGATCATGCGAATGCACAGTTTTATTTCGAACGAGATGTGAATTGCGTTCGGACATTCTTTAAAAGAAGGTCAGTTTGATTGATACTTTATCCCATTTGCAAGTGGCGAATGATAATTTTTGCATTTAGAAGTGCATTTATTTAATCATTTTTATTTTGATCTTAACACAACCACTCCGCCGAGACTGAACGGTCTCCGCGGTAGCTCAGAGGTAGAGCCCTAACCGATAGTTGGTACGTTGCGGGTTCGATTTCCGTTCGCGGAGGAATGTTTTGTTTGAAACCGAGTGGTTTACCAATATCATTAATGTTGTGAGCCTGAGCCAGGCTATGATCCGGCTTGTATCTATTATCCAACTATGATTTTTATTTTAGTAATTCAGTTATTTGTTCATGTATTTGTGTATTTTTGGTTTGGTTGAAATGATGAGAAAGGGATCAAAAGGGGAAATGAAATGCATTGTTTAAGGTTCGGTTATGAGAGTGAGCTCTATCCAGAATTCGAGGCAATGAAACGGAAATACAATTTGGATGTTGAGTTGGCGGCTAGTGGCTTTACGAAACAAATGGCAAAAGATTTGAATGCTGTTAGTTGGATGGAGAATTTTGAATTATTTCAATGCATTCCAATTAAGGAGCGATGTTATCTCATTTATTCGAAACTGTCTTTTTTTGGCTTATTCGGGAAAAAAGTTGTTAGCAAATTGCGGCTGCACTAAAAGATATCTTCATGGGGCCGACTGAATTGAATTCAGAGAGATAATGTTGGTCAGTGATGGCTGCTTATCTCGTTCACAAGGAAGTCAGTTGGAGAAGAGTTTTTGAATTTGTTAATTTGTTTGGAATTGTAATTCATTGAGAGTCCATTCCATCAGTGAATTGCAGTTGAAACGGGAGGGATGAAGCCAAAAAGTATATTTTGCAGTGGTGAAACGGAAGATGAGCTGACTTCTGTAATCAAATATGAAATTGTATGAAGAAGATGGGTTGGATTAATGTTGTAGAGAATATAGTTTGTGGGGGATAATTCAGGCGTTTGATGCGGGTGATTTTGGGGCGCATATGGACGCGGGAGAGGGCGATTCGTCTGAAGAGGAGGACGCGGAAGGAACGAGTTCAGGAGAAGAGGAAGGCCAGGAAGACGACGACGAAGAAACTGATAGCGGTGATGATCACGAGAGTGATCCAGGAGATGAGTATGAAGATGAGCGTTTAGAGCGAGAGCGTATGATTGAACGTGCGAAAACATCGGATAGGTTTGTGCCGAGATTATGATTATTTGCGTGGTTTTGTTTCACAATTAGCGCAGTTCAGTGTATTGTCGTATCCCATTTGCAATGAGTCATTTGTGAATTCAAAAGGTAATACATTCGAATCGCAAGTTGTATGGGAGTTTAGGGATTTTTTTTGCTAATTTGATATGTAGATTGAAATGGTGCGTTTTTTTGTGTGTTTTCATGTGCATTTACTTTAGCCGAATTGAAATTTTTTGATTTACATAATTTGTTTTGAATTTGTTTCGTTGAATTCATTGTTATATACATTAGCTACAATAGTTGAATAGTATGGGTTGTTGTTGCAAAGAATATTTTTAATTGTTGGTGTTGAAGAAATTGTTGAGTTTGAACGCGATTCGAGATGGTATACATGCAAAATATGAAAGAAAGTTTAGGTTTGCGGGTTGGTTGGAAGAAGCTCGCGAAAATTTAGCACAAATTGTACTGGAGGAAGGCCTGGATAATGAGCAGTGTCCTGAGTTGGTGTCTTGCAAAGAGTCAACTGAATCTGAACAACGTGGTGAGGATGTGTTTCTCTTCGTATTGTAGTCTTTCCTCCCTTTTCGGAGTTGTTTCCCTCTCCAGTGAAAACTTCATGAATTTCAATCGAAAATCCTTACCTATCCATGTATCTTTTCAGTCTTGACAAATAATCCCAGTGCTCCTGAACCAGATCTGCCGATGGAAGAAAATAAAGAAGATGGAACTGAGAAAGAAGAAGCAATAGATAGGGTAAGGGAAGTGAACAGTGACGTTCAGAATGCGTGTGATGGTGTGAATTTGGAACGAGCAATAATGCAACGAGGAAAAGTCACCCAACCGCGATCAGTTTATAGTTCTGGATCAACATTTGCACCCGAGGCATGTAGATTGCTGTGTCAATCGGATAAGATAATTCTGTTTGAAGTGAAATATTGTCGACAGATCTGAATATGAATAGTACCAATCGAAATGTTTTGTTGCTCATTGCAGATAGAATTTTCCCGTGAGGATTTGAATTTAAGGATTTGAAAAGCGCGATTGGTCTGAAAAAGTTAAAGTTGTTAGATTTATTAGTCGTCGTGTTCATTAGCTGACGCAGCCATTTTCATTTAAGGATATCAAAAAACGAATCGTATTGGAGCAACGTGCGAAACAGAAGACAAAAATACGAGTAAAAGGGAAAGCAAACGCCGTTCGGCGAGGCCGAAAGACGAATTTCGATGTGATCAAAGAGTACGCTGGTTGGGATTTTTGAGCGCGAGAAGTGGGAAGGTGTTGGGATTTGGTGAAGTCTTCATTTGGTTCGATTTTATTGCAGTGTTCTGAAAATTCTTTCAGTTAGAATTCCTCTTAAATTTTTGTTTTAGTTGTGGAAATTTTGAATCGTTTTCTTAACAGAATTTGCTATTGAATTCTTTGCATACGTCAGATGAAAAAAATTTTTAAACGGTTCATGAGATTCAATAGATTAGATTAGCGATGAGATATATCAGAGAAAATGTGCTGCTTTGGATGATATTGATTCACTCTTTTTTTCTCTGTGTTAGACGTTTGTCTGCAGTTGTTGTGTTATTTCCGTATCTGTAGTGATGTTTGTTGCCTTGTGGCAGCGCAGTTTGTTAGTTGGCCGCCGGGCTGCGTTCTGAGCAGACAGGAAAAAATTTGAAATATTTTTGCAGATGTTTGAAAAGATAACTAGCTAACTAACTCGTAGGAATGAATACATTCTCGTGCCATAGTCATTATTTGTTGGTGTATTTCGTGAATGGAATCATTTACGAGTTAAGCAGCACATCGTGTGTGTGTGTGTGTGCGGAATTTTTGGTTTGCTTTAGCATTGCAGCAATATTTTCGATTGTGTTCATGATGTATTGTAAGTGCCATCCAAGTACCGACCGCTTCATTTTGCAAACGAAATATTTTTATTTTTGATGTAAGCGAGGTATTTGATGATGTCTTATAGTTGCACTTATCTGTAATCTGAAACAAGAAGGATTTGAAGATTTTATTCTTGTTGAAATATCGTTGAAATGTTTGATTATGGATTGTTAAATTGTTAAGTTCTTTGCATTCATTTTAGATTACGTATTGTTTGAGATATTTGTTTTCAATTAATGTGTTGAGTGTGGTGTACTTAGGGCTTGTCCGAATGGCTTGTCGAAATGTTGCTTACGAGAGTGTGAGCAATCACATTGGAATGCTAGGAATGTTTTAGGTTGAGCGATTTTTGGGAGAGTTTTGTGGTGAAATCATAAGAAGATGTTGATTTTGTGTTATTGATCAGTTGTATTTAGTGATTCATAATGTAATCGTTGGCTTGTTGTTGTTGTTGTTGTTATTGTTATGAGTCATTGAAGAGTTTATTAATTTGTCAATCGCTCGTCATTTCGTTGTTGTTGTTGTTTCATGACAAGAGATGCAGTGTTAGAAGTGTTAAAAATGGATGAAGATTAATCATTGTAATGTTGATGAGATGTCGATAAAACGGAAATGAATCGGTGTGTACTGAGCGATTTTTTGTTTGTGTTTTTGCTTTATCGTTGAATCGATTTCTACATTTTTATACTTTGTTTTTAGTTCGTTTTCCAGACAGATATGGTTTTGTAGCAGCAGCAGCAGATATTCGCTTTATGATTCCGCGTGTATAATACTTTTTTTGCAGTTTATTGAGCGATTTGCAGTGCATTGAGCGATTTAATTTTCAGTGTTTCATTTCCTTTCACAATGTCCTCACAAGTTCTGAAATTTCTCATTCATTTATTCATTCACTCATTGGTTTTTTGAAATTCAATCAGCACTTGCGTTGATTCATCGCGGATATATACCTTGTTGCTAGGGCACAACCCACACATAGTAGTACGTGGTTCATATTTCTTAGCTTTCTTGATTCAATGCAGCTAGCTGAGATATAAATGTAGCAAGTTATCACTTGTCTTCTTGAGTTTCATTTCGAGTATTTTAACTGAACATTTTTTATATAAGTGCTCAGATAGGGTCTATATGATTGTGAAATTCAGTTGATGCGAATGGAAGACAAGCATTTAATTGTAAATGTACAATAGTGTAAGTCAAAATTGAAGGATTCGCATAAGTTAGCTGTTCCACGTGAATGTTTGCAGTTGTATTCATTGATTTATTTATTCAGTCAGGGAATCGTCCGTTTTGATAAGTGGTTATTGTCTTTATAATGGTAGAAGAGGTGTAAAGGCAGTCTATCAGATCGCCCGGTGGTTTCTAGGGTGAAGGGGTCGAAATGAGCAAAAATGCGATCAGATTAATCGAAAGACTATAGATGTATGAGTTTCATGCGTTGTCCTTAGTGCAAGAATTGGGTGTAAAAATGCCATTCCTGAAAAGAAGCGAATCCGAAAGGCATTGGAAATATGAGTGTTTTTGGTTGCTGCATTGGAATTGTGACAGCGGAATGTGAAGTGAACTGGTTCTGTAAGGGTTCTTGATGTTGCTTCTTGTCGTCGTGAATTGCTCTTTTGCAGTGTTTGATAAAGATAATAGTTGAACAGGCATTGGTTCGTTGTACTTTAAACTCATGAAACTAGATTATAACTCTGATGTGGTGGATGGTAACGGCACGAGAAAATGCAGTGTTGTAAGCGGATTAATGAATTGATGAGTGCGGTGATTGCAGTGAAAATTTTTTGGTATTTGTTTGACATTACACGTCTCGTTTTCATTTGTGTTTAGCATTCGGGGTTATAAGATCTCCGCTATTGACAGCTATTGATAAGAGTGTACTATTGATAAAATCGCAACATTTTGTCATCTTACTGTGATCGATATTAATATTATTATTGTTATCATTTTATTGTTACTAATATTATTGCTGTCATTATTGTTGTGATTTTATCATAATTGAGATATGTATTAGGTTGATCTCTAGGCTTTTGCTGTTTGCCTACGAAAATTTTAAAATTTTGTAATTTCAAGCCTTCACAATCAGTCCTTTCATTTGAAATAAGCACCACTGCAATCAGCACATTTCTGCCTCATTTAGATACGAGGTTACATATTCCTTTACAGAAGGATTCCGAAATTCTGGATGCGATGAAATCCGTTATAGTGATTATTACCATTTTTATCGCTGATATTGGCATTTTTGTTGATAATCGCATGGATTCCAATTGCATTTACACGTTACATTCACGTTTATGGTTTATTTACAAGGAAAGAATATAAGCAGTGAGTGTGGTAATTAAATGCTCAATATATGATGATTGGATAGCGGTTTATTTACTAATTATCAATTTTACTATCAATTATTTTGACGTCAATCTCATTCGTTCACACTGTTTTTGCAAATAAAATACGAAAATTTTATTGTTATGTGTAACATCGCAATGGAATTTGTCATTGTAATAGTGAAATGTTTCGCATCTTATCGTTTGTGTTTGTTTGAATATAAATGATTCAGTTCAGTTTGACTGCGCACTTCACGATCAGTAGGAATAATATTATTGTTCTCATGATTAGGTGTACTCAGGGTTGTTGATGGGTAGGAATTAAGGGTTGCTTCGATCAGGAAGAGTACTTTGTTATTATCAGTATCGATGTTACTGTTATCACTATCGGTCTTTTATTGTGGTCATTATGAATATTAGTTTTAGTATTGCATTACCATTCGTTTACTGTAATAATGTGATCGATAATAGTATTAGTGGTATCGTTGACAAGTACTATGAATCGTGTAATAGTAATAGACTTTTAATCTTTTAATCGTAGTTCGTTAGGGTTAGTATTATAGTAATAGTAATTGTGCAAATGAATGGGTGTTGCGACGTTAGATTGATAGCATTCGGTGGGTGAAGATGGTTGTGTTCAGTAATTCTTTATGTAACAACAATTGTATTTATCGTATTGAATCATATGTTTTGTCTGCAAAGAATATGGTTTATGAATGTGCTTTTTTTGGATAGGTATTAGACGTTTCTGACTGATTTTGAGTAGTAGACAGAGTGTTTTATATGAACGTTTGTATAGAAATTGCAGAGATTCATTTTAGTTGCTTCACTTTACACAGTTTCTCAAAACAGGAACCGTGTCATTCGGTTGTTGCTATCGTCATGGTGATTTCATTTTTCTGTCGTAATCTATGATTTGCTGTCGTTGTAGTCGTTTTGTTTTCGGACGGAGCATTTTGTGCAGAAATTTTTGCATTCTTTGAGTTTGTAAGGCGATTTCGGCATTCGTTTTGAGTTTATAAGGCGATTTCGGCATTTGGCGGTAGGGCGATTTTAGTCCTACTTAGTTTTTGGAGTGATCTTCTCGCGTTTTGGACTGATAATCGGAGAGAGGGAAGTTGTTTTGTGTAGTGATGATAATTTCCGGGGAAATGGTTATCTTATCAAATGGAGAATGATCGATAAGAATGATTGATGGATAGTTGTTGAGGTGATTGAGTGATGGTTTATTAGTGAATGGTGTTCGTTTGGGTCATATTTCATTTTATTTATTGTTCGGTCGAATTGTTTATTGATGGCAAAAACGATACGTTGATGAGAAATGGTGATAAGAATTGCTGAAAGTAATTTTGACATTTGCGATACGTAATGTGCTTATTGTTAGTTTAACATTGGCTATCGTTTTGGATTTATTCCATTTTCTCGTTTTTGGCAGTTTGAATTTAAGTTGCTGTGGCGATTTATCATTATTGATATTGTTATTTTCAATATTATCTTATTTTTGCTGGAAACTTCCCTCAGTGATAAGCTGTGTGATGGTAATAGGTGAATCAAAACAGTGGAGTAATGGTGTTGATTACTTTACTTCCTGCGCAATTTGAAAATAATTACAATGATATCGAACGTTTCGTTTCGGTGTTACGCCGCCATCTTCAGGAATATCTTTTTGAAACACTATTTTATTATTGCGATCATTGATACGAGTGTTTAATCATTATTATTGTCGTGTTATCGTTAGCCAGTTATATCATCAACGATTGATTGATATGGCGATTGATAATTTCACGAGAAGTTTGCATCATACGAATATTTTGTATGATTTACACGATCGTACATTGTGCAATGATGGTGTATCTCAGTTTCTGACGATATGGAGGTCTTGAGTCTATTGGCAACTCAAAACTTCTGATTCGAGTTTTGAGTTGCCAATAGACTTAAGTATTAAAGCCTAGTATGTGCTCTATTGCGTTGACACTTTTTCTAGTGCTTTGCGCACTTTTTTATGAGTGTGTGAGGTTTTCTAAATTTTGTGAAATCCGATCCCAGTGAATTTGAAATGGCAATGATGTTTGCGATGTATTTATGATAAGATGCGTTTGTTCAGTTGTTTGAAAAGATGAAGTAATTGTCAGTAGGCAAAGTTTGCGTTGGTGTAAAAATTGTAAGGAAGCTTTGATTGATTGCGTTTGTTCGTTTTACAGCTTTCAAAAGCCGAACGAA
Organism: Anisakis pegreffii; assembly: GCA_035041965.1. Taxonomy (NCBI): domain Eukaryota; kingdom Metazoa; phylum Nematoda; class Chromadorea; order Rhabditida; family Anisakidae; genus Anisakis; species Anisakis pegreffii. Next base: position 116,684 of record JAPYMA010002796.1, read on the forward strand.
CGCAGAAGATGAGTCCTCACGAAGCAGTGACCAGAACGTGTATCTCAGTTCCTGACGATATGGAGGTCTTATTTCAGTGGTCTTCTTTACTGCTTCCATAGAAATTTTTTTGCTTCTGATTCGAGTTTTGAGTTGCCATTGGACTCAAGTATCATTGGTGAACAGTCATTGACTGAATAGTGTATGCTCAATTGTGTTAATACTTTTTGGTGTGATTTGCGCACTTTTTCAAAGAGTGTATGAGATTTTTCGCATTTTTGAGAAATCGGATTCAAGTGAATTTGAAATCCGATTAGGAACTTTTGTTGTTTTGGAAAAAATTTTGAAACTTTTTGAAATAATTTTTTCCTAGGGCCAGGCAGATTTCTGAGGATTTCTAAGGAGATTTTTTTGTTTCCGTTTCAGTTTTCATTGGAGTCTTTCCTAATACCACATTGTTACTACGATGATCTGTCGTCAGTGGTCATACCGAAAGGGATGATCACGGACCGGGTGAAACGCCTTGCACAAGAGATCAATGAATCGATCGGTGACAAGGTGATTCTGCAAATTTTTCATTTCAACTTTTCTTTTTCTGGGATAAATTGTTTTTGGAATTTTGGATATTTTCGAAGCAATTTTCCGTTTATTCGGTTAAGTGGAACAGTTTTTTGCTTGGTCATTTTTTTTAGTTAGCTTAGAATTTCAGCCACTCGTAATGTTATGTATTCTAAAAGGTTCATTTCGTTTCTTCACAGCCTTAGTCGACGAATTGACTACGGCACGTGGTCAGTGCTCACATCCGCTGGTTGTGGATTTCATTCGGGTTAAAGTTGGTCTTTTGTTGTTGTTGTTCGTTTTATATTCCTGTTTGCGAGTGTTTCATTGAGACATTGAGTTTTGCTGCTTTCAATTGTGACAGTTTCATTAAAATGTGTTAAATTATTCGAAATATAACAAATTCTAGTAGTGGTGAATGTTTTGGATCAGTTTTATTATAAAAGATAAAAATTTCAACTTGGTTAAATTGGTTTCTAATTGTACTTATTGTGGTTTTATAAGAGCTATGCGGACAGCGCTAAAACCGGTACGCTGGAGGTGATCGGATTGGCGAGCCTTGATGAACTGAAAGGAGCAAACGTTTTGGTTCGTATTTGGTTGTGATTTTCATTCGAAGACTTCATTTTTTCTCTGATTTTCTACGAAAATGCGAAGGTTTATGGGTAAGAGTATGACTCAAATGTGGTTTTGTTTTTCAAAATTTTCGCTTTTTTTAGGCGCAGCTTGTGGAAGATTCTTGGAACTCAGCAGAAATACGAGTGAATTTGAAATTTGAGATCAGAAATTTTCGCTGTTTGGAAAAAAATTTGGCCTGAAAGAGATTTTGACTGCATCGAAATTCTGTCATTGTTTGCAGATAGTAGAGGATATCATTGACAGTGGACAAACGCTGGCACGTTTAATGAAGACTCTGGATCAGTTGGGCGTTAAGCAAATGTGGACAGCGATATTACTATCGAAACGAGTGAAACGAACTGAAAAAGTGAATTGTTCCACATTTGTATTCCACCAACGAACAAAATTATTAATGATGTGAAAAATCGCTTTATACTAAAAAATAGAGCTGAAAAGATGTTTGAAAAATTTAAATTTTAAATTCCTGATGTTTCTTTTTAGTGATGATAGTTTTAAATCCGAATAAAATTCAGAAAGTTTAAATCAACAAAATTAAAACATTGATTAAAATTTTAAAAATTCCATTCAAAACAAAAAAGAGTGAGCGTAGTTTGTGATGAGGTAACGATGTTGTCGTTTTAGGTCAATGAGGATTTCGTGGCATTCGAAATACCGGATAAATTCATCGTTGGTTACGGTCTGGATTACAACCAGAAATTCCGAGATTTGAATCATATCTGTATGATGAGCGAGGCTGGAATTGCGCGATATAAACTTATGCAATAGATATGTTGTACTGATCAAAAACCAAAGATACAAATGAAACCACCGCGTTTATCGTGTCTGTGTGGAACTTATTTTCATTGATTCGTAAAAGTCCTCTGATGATTCCTCCAAAGCGGAATAGCTATTTAAAGATTGGAAAACTTGGAATGAAGCTGATAATTCTCGGGAATTGTTCAATGGGTATTTTTAGGTTTCGCGTAATTTTTAGGTTTTTGTGAATATTTCGAAATGCTGATAGATTCATTTGCTGAGATGCAAAGTTGTTACAAAATTGGAGCTTATTGTTGAAAATCTTTGGAATTGATGGCTTAGAAACATCGAAGTTTGTGGAGCTTTCAGTTTATGGTTTTGTTATTTGCTTTCGAAAGAAGACGATTGTTTTGTTTAATTGGTTTTATAATCTACTCACATCGAATTGCTTTACATCGTATCAAGAAAGTATTTGTTTTATTTCGTGTCGGATATTTTCTAGTGATTTGTTTTCTATCACAGAATGCGTTGTTGTGATTCGTTATAGAAATTATTAGGTTTGGTATCAGTTTTTAACTCTATTTTCGTTGTTTGTCAGTTTTTCGCAAATTTTCATCACTTTGTCAAGAATAATTTTTCTTCCTTCTATCAAGTTTATCATGTTGTGCTAAAAACCATATTTATGTCCTAAGTTCTTTTATCACATATCTATGGATATTTAAAGATATATTGAAGTTCTCTAACATGTATTATGAACGCTCAACTAACGCTTTCATCGTGTTAAGCCGTTTGTTCGCTTTTTTGAATCCATTTCGAAAATCATTTTATTGTTGTGTCTGCATGAATGTCTCTGTCTGAATCCGTTTCAATTTATAAATTATGCGAAACTTTTTCAACAAATTATGACACCGAACCAGCAAATCTTATGAAATAAACCGACTAATGCGATTTATTCCATAAGATTTGTGAGTGGTGCGAGGATTCTTGAAAATACTTTTCATTTTTGTAATTTTCACCTGATATTTTTCATTTGTTGTTGTTGTTATTGAATTTTTATTGATGAATTTGTTACTTTAAATGTGATTTTTTTTACTCATAATCGTTTTATTCGTTTCTTCTCGTACTGCACACTGTTGATTATTGCACTGAACAAGATGAATTTCACTCATATTTCATAAAGTGGCGGCGTTGTATTGTTTGTTGTTGTTGTTGTTGTTGTTGTTGTGTTTCTAATTGGTTTTGTAACTTGTAATTTTGCATTTTTTAAAATTCTGATGAAAATTTCTAAAATAAGTTTATAATACAATTGTGATTCGTCTATACATTTCATTGTCAGATAGCTGAGAATCTGTTCTGTGCGATATCAACAGAAAAGAACATGTTACTGGATAAAGTTGGAGAACAGGGTCCGTCGAATCTTCGACGATACAGGGGAATTGCTGAACTGGGTGGGATAGCTTCAGAAAACCCGTCGTATCTAAGGAACCAGCCACTTTCGGTGGACAATACAAGTGTAATCCAGATAGCTGAGATTCTCTTTTATGTGGTGGTATCAGAGAAAGAACGTGTTATTTGGTAAAGCAGAGGACCATGATCCATTGAAAATGTTGTACTCAGTCTATGAATCTGGACTATATCTGTGATCACTACAGCGATCATTCATCATGCAAATTGCAAACGGACTCTGACGGAGATTTTAATTTTTTATAAGGTTCGGATTTTGATTTCTTTCAGTCATATTGTGCTGATCTGCAGTGACAGGAGACGCAATACTCGGTTTATTTCGTAAGATTTGTTAGTTCGGTGGAATGAGTTGGTGAAAAAGTTTCGCATAACTTGTAAACTGCAAGGGATTCTGACAGAGATTTTAATTTAGACGGAGGCAAATGAATGTTTTGAGTTTCGTCAACATTTGTTCGATCATACGCTGGATGAGCTGCTCCTATGTCAGCATAGAATATCACCTGATTCTATTTGTTTTCTGATCACAAAGCATCTTCTACCAGAAAATTCAGTGATATACCAGTCGGCGAACGATTCCACTGCAGATTCTCATACTTCCATATGCATAAATATTCGTTATTCACTACTGCTAGGTAAAATCCACTCATAAATGCTGATTGTGAGGTATTCCTTTTTTTTTTTGAAGGTTTATTCACACTGAATTAACATGGCGATTTCTTTCCCTTCTAGAGGAAGTCAGAGCGCAGACAGACAGCAGGCTAGTGTCGTGAGTGAGTGGCACAACGTGCCGATTGATTTTAATTGTTCAATTGATTTGTTTTAAAGGTAGATGTAATAAATTTGCATTGAATTATTAAAATTCAATTTGTTTGCTTTGACAATAATCGTTGATTTTTTATTGTGTTCTTCGAGTTGACTAGCGCGTTGTAAGCACGGCTCACCCACCGTTTCATTGGTAAACTCACGCTGTTGTTGCCTAGTATTCTCTTATAATACGTTCTCTTGAAGTGGCCAGCCCCAGCCACCCTTCCTGCTTGTGACTGCTTTGAAAAGGTCTGATGCTTTCTCTCTGTCAATTGTGTGCAATACAATTACCATTCCGGAAATTGTTTTCCGTTGCACGATAGCGGCACATTTCCTGATCGCTTGTTCATAAACATTCCGGAGGTCGAAAACGTTATTCATTTCTTTATCAATACGACCTATTGACGAACATGAATGTTTGTCAGTGCTCGGTAATGATGAATCAGATGTGTATGAAATTTTCAGTGTTTACGCTGAAAGTGAACAAAGTTTCAATGAAACGATTGCGTGAAATCGATTTTCTTTCAACGTAATGATAATCGATGGGTATTCAATATTATTTCTGATCACTGCAAGTCTTCTGGTGGGTAACGTTTACTAGATGGTGTCTTTTTGAGATTGATTCCGTGCTTGCTCATCGTTTCTGGTTGTATTCTATCGCCGCAATCTAAGCATTTCAACTGACTGAAACAGTAATTGTATGGTCACTGTCGTATAATCCGTTTGGTGCTGTTTCACTCGCTGAATCCAGTTATAGTTAGCGATCCTTGTGAGGTTGATTAACAGAGTGTATGAAAACGATGAGTAGATTGGGAAGGTTTTTTAAAGTCTACCATCAAATGTTGTTAAACTCTTATTAATGGTTTGGTTGATTTGATAGCAAAAATTTTTGTTGTGTCATATTTGATTATCAGCTGCGTATGCTTCAGGTGATTGTAATACTGGTAATCGCTATACAACGACAGATATTTCGCCTTCGTAACAATAACGTTCGTCGTGAACAAAATATTAGTATTGGCGTCGGAATGACTAAAGTTTGTTTTAGTTCGTTGTTCTGCACATTTTGATTCATAACAACTTCTATTTTTAATCGTTATGTGCCTAGCGAAATGACAAGGAAATGCTGATTTTGCATTGATTGTGGCATGATTGAAGTGAGATGTGGATAGTTATGTGGTTAGAGCTGGTGAATTTCGGTGTTCAGTCATTCAGAAATACTTCATTCAGATCGCTTACACATTTTCACATTAGAGGAACTGAACAATCTAGTGAATTTAGTCAAAATATGGTTCGAAATTTTTGTTGTTTCTGATTTTAGAATCAGCGTAATGAAGTTTTGAAAACGGATAGAACTGGTGCGACAATTTCAACTGCTTCGTGCTCCAAAATTCACTGAAATTGGTACAATAGCCGAACGTAGGCATCTTTTATTTGTTATCTGTTTTGTTTTGCTGTTCGGAAAAGTTTTATTGTTTTCGAGAAATTTTCTTAATTCTTCATTTTTCGTTTGTAATCGAAACATTCGACCAAAATTAGGCGTTAAAGCGATGCCTAAACTTAAATGTCTATGTTGTCACATCGATAATTTAAGTGAATGATTACTGACGGATGTTGTGTTGTATGTGTTTAAATGGATGTAATATCAAGCTCGTTTGTGGGTGTTTACAAAATTCTTGTAAATTATTTTCTGAATAATTCAAAGGCAAACTTTTGTTGTTATAGATGCAAATGCGCCCTACATCAATCGTATGATTGCATTGGATGAGCTACGTGAAATTGGTTGGTTTTGCATGGATCATTATGCATTTCAGTTTTTTTCTTTTCTAGTTAACATTCACGTTGAGAGAAAAAGTTAATGGGTTGATGATTTTGATGTGTTGTTTTTTGAGATCGTCAGTTGGAATTCGTGAATGCAGACTTGGTTCGTAGTGCAGGTGAGTCGACTTATTTGTACTTGACCAGAATGAAACAAGTTGCGCTGCCGACCCTGCCCGAGCAACTCATTGAACGATTGGGCTTCTTGGCTGAACACTGCCGTTTCAGACATCAGGTAATTAGGGCATTTCCTTGTCGTTGGGGTTTTTTTTTTTAAATTTCTGAACGGAAGAAGAGATTTTTTTCCTGAATGGGTGAATAGTTTAGTGGTATACTTTAGTGAAGTGGAAGTGGTGGTGGTGGTAAAAAGAGATGCAGAAATGAAAATGAGAAGTTGAGATTGCATAGGTGGAATTTATTCGAGTTTCTAGGATGTGCTGCATTGTTGATTCGCAATTGAATCGAAAGCATGATAATTTATATTGTTAGTTTTAAGCCGTTCACTGAAAAAGAGCTAAAGGAAGTGCGTGCACTAATCAAAGATGTCGTTCGCATGTATGTATTTGTTTTGATTTGGATTATGTTCTTCGTTTTTATTTTAAGTTTTAAATATAATTTGGGTATGTTTGTTCACAGGGTGTAATTCGATTCATTTAACGATGAATGTGTTCGATATTGTTTCGATTCATTTATTCGTTTTGTTGTGTCTTTTGAATGAGTGACGTTGGATGATTGGAATTTTCTGTGTGTTGGTAATGGGTCGATTGAATTTTTGAGTGGCGATTTTCATTATTGGATTGATGATTTCAGATTGAATAGTGAGCAACAACGGTTATCGGCATTGCATTTGAAGCCGTCGGACACCGGAAGTGGCGTTGGACCTGTATTAAGCGCTTCTTTGCACACAATATCGAAGAGGTTATTTTTTTGCATTTGTTTTTTTTTTTTGATTTTTTCTCATAATGATTGCTGTTGTTATGAGTACTTATTGTGTTTTACGTTTTTTTCTTTGAAATTTTAAGTTAAGGTTTTTGAGCAGTTTAAGGGGGAGGGGGGGAAATTTGTCATATATGGAGTTTTGTATTTTCAGCGCATTTGTTCAACAAAAATGGAATAATATTTGAATTCGAATAGTGTGCATGAATAGAATCAATGAGATTTTTAGTGTTTTGGTTGCTGGTTGCAGGCTGTCAGCAGGTGAAAATAAACTTCACGTTCGTAAGAGGTCGGGTTCAGGGGGAAACTCGCAGCGTAGAAGTGCATCAATGTCGAAGAGATCGAGATCGAAAGCCGGTAGGGATTCATTTCACGTGAGTCATGCGCTTACCTCTCTTTCATTTCGCTTTCTTTATCGTTTCTTTTCGGTTTCTGTTCATTCACCATCTTTATTTACCATTAAACAATCTCACACGATGACACATTTTCATTCTGTTGACATTATATTCTGCGTTTACTTATAATTTGAATCTGTATCACATATGGTTATTTGAACTGAACTGAAGCTTGATGGCCTCACCTTTGCATCATTGTTAGGGTTTATATTCGAAGATGCGCAGAGGAGTTGTGCTATTTATGTGATAATAATTTTAAAGTTAACTAACTGGGAAGTTATGTTTGGATATTGCTACCGCTATGGCATTCATTTTGGATGGTTGATTTGCAATGTTTTAATGCGAAACATGTTGCTCATATTCTGTAATTTTGTTGCTTGGGGTATTGGTTTTGCCGGAGCAGTTGCTACGTTGCATTGTCCATGGTTCGGGAATTGCTTGAGTGGATGAAGTATACTAGTCATGATTCGTTTCCTTTATATAATTGTTGCGCAATTTTTTCCTTTTTCCTTAGTACTTATATTAGTTTTTGTATTGGGGTGAAGAGTTCCGTATACTTTTAACTGAAAGCATGGAACGTAGAATGTTATTAGTTGGAGTTGATGATAACGATTGAAAAACTTGAAAATTTACGTGCTGAAGAATTTTGGATAAGAAAATTATGAGTATTCATTCTCGTGTTTGGGTATCATTCGTGATCAATTTGGTAGTTGCGTTCCATTTGAGAGAAAGTAAGGAATTGACTGATCGTGAATAAGATACAAGAAGATTGTTTCAAATAGTTGATTTGTTTGCACGAAATTCAACAAATGAATCGTGACCGAATTCAGTCGAGTAATTCGGACGGTTTCTGGAAGATTTGAATAGTTTAATGAGCAGAAATATTCGTGTTCTGGAAATTATTATTTCAAATACACAAAGATTTCTTCAAGCAACCATCGAATGCTGTTCGGGAGTGTTTTCATTTTGATGTTGTTGACTGAATTTCAGAAGAAGAAATCGAAACAGTTTTGTGATTATAATCAGATTGAACGTCCAAAACAACAGTGGTACCCTCGTCCTGCACGTAGTGTTCTTCATCGTCAAGATCATTCACTGTCAAGTCCACAGAATGACAGCGATTACGAATCATCATCGGCTCTAATACTATCATCGTTCTATGAGCACGACCCTCCGCCTCATCGTAAATTGGATGCCACACAATCGGCAAACTCCGAAAGCATTCCACTGATTGCGCAGTGTTTAAGAAATCGTTCGGCAACGTTCGACTCACAAAACCGCAAAAATTTACAAACATCCAGCGAACGTCTGCCATTATTACTGCAGTCATCGGTGAATTCTTCGTCATCTTGATCAATGTTTCGACACTACGGTGGATGGATGGATAGCATTGCAAAAGCAGTATGAAGTATCGTCGAGTCAGCGTATTTAGTTTTGGAGTATTATGGACGTTTTCGGATTTTGGAGCGGACTTTTGAGAATCGTGTTTTTAGTGGTATTATAGTTTTGTCTGTATTGTTTTATTGTCCTCGTTATTTTTGATGTTTTTGTGGTTGTAGTATTGTCACAGTTGTTGCTCTTGTCTTGATAGTAATGTTATTATTATTGATATTATTATTATTATGATTATTATTGTTGGTATGGTTAGTGATATTATGTGGTTGTGCTCACGATCGTGATTGTTGATATTCTAAGGGTTTTGTGCATGTGTCATTGATGGTGGTGTTCAGTTGGAGCTGTTTGCTCTGATTGTTGTCGTTTCAGTTTTATTTGTGTGCATGCAGCAGCGATATGCGATTTTGCTCATTGTGCGTTAATATTCGTGTTGTTTTTGTTGTCATTTTTTCCTATGGAATCATCCTATTTTGATGATTCTTTTGAAAAAAGGTCGTCGCTGTCTTCGTATTGATTCGTTTATTATGAATCATACTTCGTCCATCCATTCTTGTGTTTTGTTCGCCTTTTATTCTGTAAAATATTTTTGCGTTATGTTTCACGTGTGAAAAGGTTGTTCTAATAATTGTACATATGTATTCATTTGAAAAATATTATTCGTTCGAATCAAATTCTGTTCCAGTTCAGTAGTTTTGTGTTTGATGAGTTTGTGCATGCTGTTGTTGTTGTATTTGTACTAGTGAAGAACAGGGAATGCTATTGCGAGGAAAATATTCTAAGAAGCATGAAATGATATTGCTTGAGTGATTGCCTTGATTCAATGATGTAAAAGGTCTTGTTTTTTGTTCGTTTATAGCAGTAATGTTTTTGGTTTGAAATGGTTAGGTTTTAGTGGCTGATCAGCGTTGAACAACAGTGAATGTGATCGCCGGAACAGTTTCGGTTCTTGACAAGTCGGTGAATGAAATTTGATGTAGAGAGAAAAGTTTTATGAAACAATATGTCGTAATTGAAATATTACATAATAGCAGAAGGCACTTTTGTATTTTGGTTTCGTTTTCGTAATTTGCGTGTCAGTGTACGCACAACAGAAATATGTTTACTTTGTCTAACGATAGGTGAAGATGTTTATCTTGGATTTTTGTTTTTTTTCGTGTCAACGTGTGATGCTTTTTTGCAATAATCATGAAGCCGTCATGTCATCGCTTTGAAGAACAGCAGCACTGCCCTATTGACTCTATCTCAAATTATTTTTCGTTTTTGGTTTTTTTTGGCTCTTCTCATTCACTGCAAATCAGAGAGTAGTGTGAATTTCTTGAGGTACTTTAAGCACAGTTCCTTTGCTCTATCTCATGCACTCAACTCAACTGTTCAACTCGACTCTAAATTATTGCTGCTCAAATTGATCAAGTAACGCCTGAATTGACTGACTTTCCTGAATGCTCATCTTAACGTATCTTTGTGATCCTCGTTAGAGTATGTTTTCCATGATAATTGTTTTGTTTTTGAAAAATCTCTCCGATCGCGCAAAATATGATCAAAAATGTAAACACGATTCGAAAATCGAGACCGTTGTCGCTAAATTCTCGCATGTGAGCAGCGTTCTTCTCATTGATAAAGTGGCAGCAACAGCGATTTTTCGATTTCATTGAACGATTTCATCTCTGTTGTGTTATGGGTTTGTTACTGTTTCGTATTGTTACAGTCAGTGGGTTTTGTGTTCGTTCGGTTGGTGTGTTGCATTGTGTTCTCATTTCATCAGCAGGTCGTTGTTGCATTCATCAGTGTTTTGTGGATGTGAATTTCACACACACAAACAATTATGTTTATAAGATCTGTAAGATTAACAACGAGAATTTTTGTATTTGAGAATTTGTTTCTGAAAGCGCTTTATCACTGGTTCGATTCCAATGTATTATTTCACTGATTCGTTTGTGCGATTCATTTGGAGTTGTTGTTGAATGTGTTAGGCATGCATGTATGTGATTGTGTTTGAGCGATTTCGTGTATTGTTCGATTAAGTTCTCAAAATTTTAGATTAGAATGATCGTAGTGATGCTAGTCTATAGGGGGCTTTAGGCTCCGAATGAACTACTGCGAAGATATGATTTAACCATACATATGGTTGTGTTATTTAGAGATTTCTAATTTGATGTCGTACTTTTGGACGTATGTTTTGCTGATGATCATCGTCGTTTTGTACTGCTTGATGCGCCCTTGTACCGTTAGTTAGTCAGTTAAAGTTTTGGTGCGTTTCCCTAATTGCTTCAGAATCAGTTGTCAATCGATCTTAAACGCAATTTGTCTGAATGCAGAGGAACATTTGATAAGAATACAATCCCGAAATTCGGGGAAGGATTGCAAAATTTTGAGAAATTTTTTGATGAGAAATTAGGCAGGCATCTCTTCTGTTTTTGTTGATATTTATCTTTGTATTACTGGCAAGAAAATGTAATTTCTGTTTCGTTTTTTTCAAAATGCAACCGTAGAATTAAGTTGAATTCTCTAGCAGATACAGTGATGCTGTAGGCCACACGAATGTGATTACTAACTTTGCAATGAAGTAGCAGTAATTTGATTCGGTTTTTTTCGTGTGTTTTCAGTGAAATTGCTTTCTTGCTTGAATGTTGTTCGTGAGAAATTCCTTGCAATTTTTGAAGAATTTCATCGATTATTTTGCAATTCTTTGCAATTTTCTTCAGCGAAATTGCTTTTACGATTGCTTTCAATGTGTATATGGTCGAGTAATTATACGAGTATTCTGTGTGATTTGTTTCAATGGTTTAATTGATGTTAGGGAATGTGTAGTGCGCTCATTTTGCGATGCGTTTCTTTTTGTGCGAGTATGTATCTTTGTTGAAGGATTAGCATTTTTCATTCAACATACCTATGGAATGAAGAATGTGAAGTATTGTCAGATGGCCGAGGAGTGTTCGAAGCTTGAGCGTATGTGTGAGCTTAGCGCTTAGGCCAAGCATTGTTAGTTTTTAACTTGTAACTTTTAGCAGCTTAATTTACTCCAACGTGGCCTAAGCTGGCTTACGAACTTACTCCGACTGAATTTAAATTGAACTTTTGAATTTTCGCCACTTTTTTGCTAATAGTAAGCAGATTAGGTTGGGATGATTTCAGAGAATTCCAGTTCGTAGTGAATGCTTGCGAATACTTTTCGGCCATTTTAAATTTTAGGATACCTGGTGGGATTTGACCTTGTCGCGAAAGATATTGAATAGTTTTCTTTGTAAAATTTTTTCTGTTTTAATGATCCTTGGGGAATTTACTTATTGTTAGATGGAGGAATGAATTAGCATTTCACATTCAAAACAAACAACTCTCACGAAAACTCTCACGAATTGCTTCCATTTCTGGCAAATGGATCAGATTCTCTCGATGATTCGACTAACTTCATTTTTTGGTGCAAATTGTGCAAATGCTCATTTCATTTGTTTGTTGGGTTGTTTGATTAATCTGATCATCTCTCGTTGTTTAGCTGTGATATCGGCATCAGTATTATCACTGTTATTATCGCCATTGTAATTGAGATTATTTCAGTATAACTATTGATACTAGTTTTAGTTTTTGTCCTCGTATTGCTTTCAATCATTTGAACATTCACCGAAATTCACTTTGCTGAAAGGCATAAATGTGCTGACAAATGAGATTAGTATGTCTATTGTATGTGTACATATTATACTGTAAATAATCTTTAATCAGTGTCTGCTATCAAAGATGCAATCAGCTTTATGTTATGTGTTTTTTTTTGCAGTCGAAATCGCCTTCATCACTTTTTTTGTCCAGTGATTTCCTCGTTATTCACATTGTTGTGTGTTGTTATAAAACTGAAATAAACCATTTTTTGCGGCATCGAATCGGACGACTTTCTCATGTGTTTTGATTTATTCGTGGTCTGTTCAGTGACCCAGACGATTCGAGTCTATCGTTTTGTGTGTTTATTTTATGTTTTTTTGATTTTTTTCTACTGGCTAGTGCAGTTAATATTTTGTCGTTCCCGTTCTTATGCATTTTTGGTGCGAACGGTTTCAGACTTATTGGCGGTTTTGATGGATGATTTTTATGAAGACCATTTGATCGCGAGTGTTTTCCGTCATTATTCGTTCTCATGTAGAATATATTCAGAGCCAATTTTTGTCAATTATGAACTTTTGTATGTGGAATTCAGGTCGTCCCATAGGCTGACTGACCTCGTCCTCCTCTCATCATCAACGAAGCAGTTCAAAATCGATCGATTATCTTATCTTATCATTGTACATTTGTTGGCATCAATTAATCGACAGCGAAGCGATATCATGACTTTGGTGGCAGTAGAGCAACACCAGGAGCCATATGAACAACAATATGGAGTACAGTCCAGGAGAGGTCATCATCGCGGTGGTGCTGGTGTTCAGTTCAACGCACCTTCACAGGATTTGAGTTCTTCGGTGGAGAGCGATCACGATGACTCAATGGCTAGCATCTTGAGTGATATTGGAGCTTTTTTTCGGTCGGTTTGTACTCGAATGAATAGCATTTGTCGACATCATTGTTGTTGTCTCACTGTTAGTATGGATGGAAATTTTGATGCGACTCAAGCAATTCAGTTAATATTTCAGTTGGATATCTTTGTGAAGTTCAACGAAAGATTTTGAAATTATTGTGGAATTGTGTAGATATGGTGTTCATTTGAAGTTTTACGTTCACTTAGTTGTCCAAAAATTTGAAAGTGTAATGAGCCGAAGAACAGTTTGAAAATTGTAGTTGTGTGACATTTTAGGATAAATCTGCAGAAACAAGCAGGGATATTGGCTATGAAGACGTTCAAGATGGAGACAAATCAGCTGAGGATGGCAAGGTTTACAGTGGTAGACTAGGTGAACCAGGAACCGGTATGAAGAGATTGCCAGTGTATAGTTCTGCAGTGATCGTCCCGAATCGTAATGATACATCATCGCAAGCGAATGGTGCAAATCCAGTTACAACTCTGAATGGAGGGGTTAGATACTAATCATAATAATATTGATCATAATGCGTGGTGATAGTAATAATAATGGTAATGTCACTGGTAGGAATGCTGATAATAAAAACAGTCATATTATTTTGTAGAATTTTATGGAGATGTATATATATGTTTACCGCGGTTATTGATCGGGTATCTGTAGATCAATCGCTCACTTTAGCGTAATATTGTTCGGGGAATACGTGTTCGTTTGCCAGAATATTATTCATTTCGTGATTTTATTCGTCAATAGAATAGCGTTCAGATTTTGATTACTGCATTTGGGGAGAATTCTGTGTGAATTGCAGGTGAAATCCAACTCGTTTGATTCATCGTCTAACGAAGAAAGCAATCGTAATAAGGATAAAGAGTTAACAAAGCAGACGAATAGCGACGATAATAACAGTGTGGCAAAAGCCATGATTACACCGCGTATGAAAACCCAATTTCATAAGTCGAACGAACCAGACAAGGTGGTGGTAACACCTCGACCGGTAACAACCCAAGAACCGTCAGGAGTGGGAGGTTTGTTCGGTTTTTCAATTCGGTCCTATTTAGATGCAAGTAATGGAAAGGTGCTGAGAATGTGATGGGAGTGGTTTCCATGGTTTGATGATGGGTAGTTATTCGAGTTATATTTTATTGTTTGCATGAAATTTTGGTTATTTTATTCATTCAGTTCATTCGATTATTCGTTTTACTTTTATGAATTCATTCGTATTTCGTTTATTCGCGTATTTGCCATATTTTTCTTTAGTTCATGTGCGTGCGCATCTTGCTATTTCGAATTGTCTTCCGTGTACACATTTGCTTAAAAGCTTACAATTACGAGTATACTTTAACCTCGTGAATGTCATAGTTGCGACATTAATTATTTATTATGTTTTCGTTATTCAGTTCAATATTTTGATTTATTCAAAATAAGATTAGAATGATCCAATTGTTTTGTTCTGTTACGATCAAATTGAGGAATCGCGCGCATTAGTCAAAAGTAAATAATGCAAATAACCGGAGCTAAGTTAAATATTAGCCAAATTTTGAAATTTGCTCCTATATATCCTGAATTTTATCTCTTTCTTGTGATCTGTTATTATCGTCATGCAGCAGTAGTCTTCATGCATTTCGTTTTCTGCCAAGCGATTTTTTTGGTTCAATCGCCTTCGATGAAATGCATCGGGAACGAGTGCAAAAAGAACGAAATGAATTCAAGGAATTCTTTATTGTTAAGTCGAAACGGCTCAGCAAATAATGCGGCGAAATGAGCAATTTCTTTGGAACGAGAAACGAAATATCGCGTGAAATGATCGAAAGGTGTTGAAATAAACCGAGGAAACTGATACAAAAGGAGGATGAAGCAGCCAGCAAACTGACGAGCGGATATTGAATGCTCAATGTGTGTATGCGCTCGTTTAATATCCGTTGATTCTAGCACAAATTATGCACATTATAGGAACGCATAAATGAAAATGCATAAATCAAAAATGAAAGGGAATTACCCAAGTGTTCCGTCCCGTTCAGGTGGAATTTGGAGCACACTTTTTTTCAGATTTCTTCTCTCCACCATCCTTTCTCTGTCTCATTGTCAATGTCATTTTTCATTGAGAATCATAGAAATCATGAAAGATTTTCCGTAGAAAAATGATAGTTTCATCATTTATCAGGCGAGAAAATAGTGAGAAGCATGGTTGAAGTGGGAAGGAGGGTTCACTTGGTGGGTGGGAAGGAGGGTTCTTATCTCGTTTCGTCTCGTTCTTGTCGCGCGAAAGCAAATAATTATTCTGCAATCGAAGCAAATACATGTTGAAAGAGTATTAGTAAGTAGGATAATAGTAATAATAAGAATGTTAGCAGTGATAGAAATGTTTTATTAATTATTTTTTCATTCATTTGATCAGTAATTCGGACTGATTACGTGTTCATGCCCCCATGTTATCACCAATATCATATTTTTCTTTGCTTCACATCCTTCTTTGCACGTAGCTAACCACAATAGCGTACGGAGTAAGTGATCTGTCCTAATGAAATTCTAGCTTCGATTATTGATATACTTGACGATCACAGAGGTTTTGGGTTACCCTTCCATATTACCAAATGATTTCTAGCAAGAGAAATGTTTTAAAATAATAGTCGTGATTATGATGTGAATAATAATCATTCAAATTCGGTTGGTGTGAGCATGAAATTGATTGATTATTAGTAAAATAATGCAGCTGATAAGAGCTAAGTTAAATATGAGTCAATTTTTGAAATTTGTTCATATATAACGTCAATTTTATCTCTCGTTTATGGTCTGTTATAATCGTCATCATGCAGTAGTCTTCATGCATTTTCTTTTCTGCCAAGCGAATTAATTTTCTTACAGTTACACGCTTCAATAACTAATTGCCACTGAAATGACGATGAAGGTATTTACAAGCGGTTGAAAGATATTTCTTGCACGCACATTTATAGGTGTGCATGTGGTTGGCGTTAACCTGAGTGTTTTGCGCTCATTACGGTAGTTATATCAAGCAAGTGCATTATTCTGACGGCATTTTTTACATTGAAAATATTTCATGTTTTCGACAAAATGGCGAAGAAATTGTTGTCACATGATTTATTGTGTGTATGAATGAATGAATATTCAGTGAAGAAATAGGTGTTGTCATTTATTCATTTAAAGTATGTTCGTGACTGCAAGATGAATTACAATGGCGCATGGAACGACGGACGACACGAACGATGTATTAGGCATAGGAATAGATTGGTGGTGGGTTGGTAGGTGCTATATTTCTCGTAGTCTTTTACGGTTTGCTTTAACACGACATTGCAGGCATCGTTCAGTCAGTTTCGTTTCATTAGTCGTTGCTTCATTAATCGCAATTATTAGTGAAAATTTTCAAAGATTTTCAATTATTATCTACAATATTGATAGTGTTATTATTGTCATTGTCAGCAGTATTCTATGTTGGTGGGGAAACTTATGTTGCGGCATATCGTGTTCGTGAGAAAAAATTTTGTATTTAGCAAGATATGTTATGGAAAAATAAGGTTGTGCTTGAAAACAGCGGAGGGAATAATTAACAGAAGCGTAGAATTTGCGAGCATCAATTTTATTTTCACGATATTTTCTGAATTTATGGTGTCAGCTTCACTGGTTAATCCTGATTCGGGCTTAGTCTTTAGGTTTATCATCATCTTGATTTGAAGTTTCTGGATGTGTCAAGAGATTTTAGCAAGTTTTTTGTGGGCAGATTAAATCGCTTGGCTACGAGTTGATTATGATTTGTATAGTTTTCAATTTGAAATGGTTATCTGATGAGAAGAGAGTTTGCGATGATGTAAATTTATACGCTGCGTGTGTTTGTATAAAATGTAAACGATGCTGTGTTGTGGAATGAAGATTTGTTGGAGAAGTTCGCAAAAATGCAAACTTAGGCGATTCTCGGGATTTTTCTTCGGGTGAAGTTCGATTCTAAAATTTGCTTGAGTTGCTCGTAATTAAGTATTTTTAATAGTTTGAGTATGGTGAATGCAATCAGCAAAAAGCAAACTAAACCGATGGAACTGAAGATTAAGTGAATATTAAGGCAAAGATCGATAGGAATTTGCGTCGATCCGCTCATAGTAGATATATTCACGTCTGTGAAGGTATTATATAAGGAAAGACGATAAAATATCGGAAACGTCAATTAAAATTATAAAATTTGCTCATGACTGAATAGCAAATGCACGTTCTGCAAGCTTGCTTAAGCATATTCGTAGTATATTCATCATAGAAATGATTACGTGCAATATTCGTTGCATATATATGCTGAATGTTAAGACGTGGAATCATCAGTGATAAAATTGTGTTGATTCCCTTATGGGGCTACTGTTTTCGCAGTGGTTTAATCAGTGAACTGAATGAGTTTAGTCGATGTTGTTGTTGTGAAAATTTTATTTATTATCATGAATTATATATGAGTGAATGATGTACACAGTGTGTATGTGCATGCATTAGTTTTGTATTAGACGGAAGGAAGTTCGGAATAATTGTTGTTTTATTCGTTGTGGGCGCATAATGCATCCAGCCAGAAATCTCGAATTAGCTCACGAATGTTGCAAACTAATGAAGGAATGGATGTTGTGGAAAGTTAACATCAGGAAGCGAATTGCTTAGTTCTCATCGTGTGTTCGATTAAGTTTATGAGGTGCTGAATGGAGTGCGAGAAGATGCATGATAAATGTTTTTAGCGGCGAATCAAGCAAGTGATTATAAGATGTTGAATTTATATTGGTAGTAGAGAGGTGAGTGGTTGGCTAATGCTTTATCGATGCATTTATGTAGATGAATGAGGAAATACTGGAAGATATTTTAGATATTCGCATGCGTGTTTTCGTTATAAATATCCATTTATATCCGTGTATCAGTGTTAATTTATGAATGATATTGCATACGAGTGTGACCACTGGTATTATATAAAGTATTTATCGGGACATATCCATTACGCGATTGATGAATAATCAAATATGCAATTACTACGTAGTAGTGAACGTGAATGTCGTTTTGTGTTTGGTGAGCGATTGTGACTGTTGTGACTGGATAGCTTAACAGATTAACCGGGAAGAGGCTGACGGACGTATCCGATACCAATGACGAAGATGGAATTGTTTTTTGGTGCATATTCATGACTGTTCGTTCACATAGAAATAGTAGTGGCAGTTTAAAGTTGGCAGCGGTCATGGTCGATAGAAACTTTTTCAAGTATACTTGATACACTGCGTTTGTGTTTTCTTCAGTCAATTTCAAATTTAAGATGCGATTGTTTTTTGGTGCATATTCATGACAGTTCCTTCCCATTATCAGAAATACTAGTCACAGTTTGAGGATGGCAACGGTCATGGTTGATAGAAACATCTTCGAATGTACTTGATGCAGTGTGTTTGTGTTTACTTCAGTCAATTTTAAATTCAGGAGTAGTTCAAAGAAGAAATAACAGTGTTGAGATGTTGTTGACTGTTCTTTTTTCATGATACAAAAAGTAACTGCTTATGTATTAATGGGTCGATCACTTACATAGATTGAGCAGACGGCCGTTGTTTTGGGAACGTTGAATGCGAACAGTGGGTAAGAATTCTGAGGATGATTCCATATTTGATATGTTATCGAAGGGGTGAGGGTTTGAGTAATTGAAATAGTATAAAAACGACCATATTCTGAATCAGATAATTCATCATGAAGGGTAGAAATTAGGAAAAAATATATTGTCAGCGGTATATTCCTCTGGTAGGTCTTTTTCACAGCAAATGCTTCTTCCTTGATTCCTCAGCCATCTGCACAAAACAACGTTTTGATTCTGTGTAAAGTGAAATTGAGTCATTTGTTCTGATGACTACTGTTAACTTGGTGAATTCATTATTTATTCGTTTATTATTGCATTGTTTCTTGGTGTATTACTCGTTGATAATGCACTTTAAGAGCGTTTTGTGACAGAAATCTTCTGAAAATCAAAAATTTCCCAGAATGTGATGTGAAATTATCTGGTGGTGGAACGTATTTCCGGGAATGACTAATCAGATAATGAAATAGAAGCAAATAATTTAGAAAATTAATGCAAAGTCCACCAGTGTGTTTCTTTGCACATTCATTCATTTATTCGTCTAATCAAAAATTGAAGCGAGCGATTTTCCAAGCAAAAATCGTTTAAATTTGGTTCCGTATGATACGATTGCTTTGGAATTTGGAGTGGTTGTGAGGGAGGTATTGAGGTGAATGGATGAATGTGCACAGAAACAATATTGATGGACTGAAGATTGATGTGTATTAACGATGAAATGATTTAAGTGAATCCAATAGAGATTAGTTGCACGATGCATTGCAGTGCGGATATTGTTTTAAATATATTACTGCTTGATGCCGAAGAATTGTCATTTAGTAAACATATTGTTGTTGTGCTTGTATGGTATTTTAGATCGATGATTTTCATTTACACTCATTGTTTTATTCAAATAATTGGTCTTCGTTATTTATGAATTGAATTTTTTGAAAATTGGATTTTAAATGAATC
>JAPYMA010002803.1:0-63065 GCA_035041965.1 Anisakis pegreffii
AAAAACTGTCAAAATTTTGCACTCCATTTGAAAAACCGCTCGAAGGTTGGCACAACGAAGGGAAACCGCGAAATTGAATATTGGCGTTTATCTTGATATCTGCAATATTAATATGTAATATTAGTTTGTAATATTAACATTAATGTGCAATTTTAGTTTCTGTATGTGATTTTTTTATATTGATGATGTTTTTATGTGTTAATAATATTAATGATGTTTGTATGTGCATAGTTATAATGCAATCACGATATCCGGAATATGAGGATATCGTGATTGCATTGTAACTATGCATATACAGAGATTTGCAATCATCCGGTTTCTCTGGCTGACTCGGAACGTCTCAGGTCTTTCTTTTAGCTAAACTAAATGTTTAATTAAATTGACTTGATCTTTAGATTCAGTTATTCTTTCATTTAATTCATTAATCTCGTTGTCACATCTTTTTGATTCAATTCTTTCAATTCAATTAATCTCAGATCTTTCAGTTAGTATAAATTAATCTTTCTTTATCACTTCTTTCAATTGAATCGTAATGTAATTACTTCGACTTACATTCAGTATAAAGTATCATTATGTTCCATTACTTTGTGTTTTATTTTCTGTGATATTTGCTTTTGTTTACAGATTTTTCAGAATACTATCACATTTTTATGCAATGCTCGTTGGTGTTTTTTAATTATGTGGTTTTAGATCGTGTATATTTAATTTGAAATAATTCGTGATGGTTATTATGCATTATTTGAAAGAATGTTACAATATGTTGTGAAAGTAATGTTGTAAACAGTAATGATGTAAATGAGTGTTATGAAAGATTTTAAATAAATGAAGATGAATGATAAAAACTTGTGTTGTTTTACATGGAAATAAAATATCAAAGTTATCGAAAAAGGAGCAAAAAATTTCTCCACTAAAAATTTCACAAAAATCCTGAAAAGTATGATGTTGTGGGATGATTTTGCTCATTGTTCTGATATTGGCGGTCATTTCGATGTATACATGCAGGAATACTTTATATTATTCATTGAGCAGTTTTGTTAATGTTGTTCTTAAGTATCTTATCGCTAGAAACCGATTTACTCATCAGAGCGATTCGAATGCATAGAAGTTGAAGGCGTTGAATGTTTCAATTGTATCAATCCTCCTTTCGCATGCATTTCTTCTTGATTTAAACTGATCACAATGCCAATTGAGAATATCTTCCAAAAACAATCAGCTATCGTTACTTGGAATAGGCCATGTCCTCATGCTCTAGTATTCAGCCAAAGCAAAAGTTCTAAATCAAGGCTTCCTTTTGATGATGCAATTTCAAATTGTTGATCAAAGATCAAAACTGTTTACACCGATGCGTTCTCACTGCAACGGAATTTCGCAATATGCTTCTGAATGCATGATGTTAAAAAGCGTCAAGCGATGTTCCATATTTACAATGCTTTAAACACGCACGTGTACACCTACACACGCTCGCATCCGAGGCATGATACTCGAGAATCATGAAGCCTCTGCATCTCTACTCCCTCGTATATTCCCGTTCTATTCTAATTCTTACCAGCCATCGCAATGCTATTTCGACAATTTTCGGCTTGATGACGAAAACAAACACCCCACCTGTCCGTCGATTTTTAGCCACCATGATGGCTTAAATCGCTTTTAATTAAGTTACAATGACTGTGCGACTGTTCCCATTTTTTGATATTCGTTGGAGTCAGCACACTCAATTTTTTTCAATTTCAATTTTTTCAGTTCACTCGCCAGTAGTGTGGCCTATTAAATAATGTGTATGTGCTTTTTTGATCACTTCGTTTTGATCGTTAATATGCATTCTGTGATCTGTCAGTGGTCTGTCAATGTAGCCATACCAATTGATCACCACTGATCATATCAAAGTGATTGCCTTACTCATTATATTGACATATTCATTTTCTTCTATCTTGTGTGATTTGTGCGGTTGAGCAGTGGTGCGTATTATATATTTATATGTGTTATTCATGATTTCAGTTCCTTCATGTATTTTCTGATATAATTCGACATTGCGAATTAAATGTTTCGAGTTGAAATAATCTTCCAATTCGTCACGGCTAATACTATTATAAATTTTGATAGGTGAACGGCTATTAGTATCATATTGTTTGATATAGATTAAGGAGAGATAATAAAGGGATGTGCTCTTCTAAAGAGTGGAGGGTGGAAAGGTCATCTAGACCTAATCTCCGAATTTAATTTAAATGCTGAAATAGTCTAAAATTTGGTAGAATGTAAGTGATATCTTCATAAATCATCACCATCATTATATTTGCGTAATGTAAAAGTGTTATGTTTGTATCTGATCATAATGAGTATGTCTATTCACAACAGAATGATCAATGTACAGATAAAATTTGCATAAGAACATTTCACAAGTGACAATTCATCACAGTTGTGGATATCACAGTCGCATGTGGCGACATTCAAGAACACCCTTAAGAATTCCAAACGCCTATTGAAGTGTGCTTCCCGTAGCACATCGTCCAAGTATGTGATATTAACAACTGTGATCATTTATCTTCTGTAAAATGTTCTTATTGTAAATTTTATCTATGCTTCAATCACTTTGTTGTAGAGAGTCACGCACATTACAATGATATGTAACAAAAAACAAAAAATTACGAAATTAAAAAAAACAAAAATCACAAAATTTAAAAAAAACAGAAAATAAAAGAAGAATATCCCCACAACTTGAAAAAGCTGTGGGGGTGAAGCAAAATATCATGGTCGTTTGAATATGTTCGAAATTTATAAGAAAAAAAGTTTCGCCGTCACGCGGAACAGAACCACCAGGCATTCAGATTTGATGCTAGCGCACTACCCACTACGCCAAGCCACCGCTTGGCGTAGTGGGTAATACGAGTGGTTTAAGTCAGAACATCACTTCAATACACCTAAAATCTTTTCTCCGCCATATATCGCGTCCCCTTAGTATTTCGCAAAAATTTTTTACATATTCGTAATCAGCTCGAGGAGTTCTACAATTTGATGTATGTCTCATCCTGAAACGCTGGGTTCAGTTCGTGACCTTCCCTTGTAAGTAAACAACATCGTAAAAAGAACTAATCTCTGATCAACTATTTTACATTGCACTATTGAAACTGCTTCATCAAAGGGAAGGCTAGAGCATGGGAAATGCACGTGAGAGGCGACTGATACAATTGAGATGTTCAATATTTTTAATTTCTATGCAGCCGAATCGCTCTGATGAGCAAAGCCAATACAGACATAATGCATTGAAATGAGCCCCTAAGCTCTCACGTAGCTGAGTGGCTCATTCCAATACATTATGTCTATATTGATCAATGTACACCAAAGGGTAATAATATCAGGGTCATCATGTTCAAATTAAAGGTAAATGCTATCCAGCACGGATTTATTTCAGTTGGTGTTATTGTGTATTTGACCTCTACTGCATAATAGGTCAATACTCTTCAGTTTGATTTCATTTCAGTGAGTATAACTTCGCAATTGACCTATTCTTTACCTCAGGTGAATTGATTATATTCGTAATATGAATCCAAACTCTACCCAGTTGTTGTTTAGTGTTTATAATTGGTTTACTTCTCGTTGCATGGATCACAATTAGCTGCAAGCATGCTTATTTACTCAAACTGAATTAATTTTAGTCGAAATACTTCTCATTGTTCGAGGAAGCAGTAGTTAATATGCGGATATAGCTGTGGCAGAATGTCTTCGTGCATGCGACAGCGAGTTCCACATACCCTTTGATTCCACAAAACCTCAAGATTTAGAAATACATATATGTTGTCGGGCGATTTTGCTTACATGAGAAGATATAGCTAACGTCTTAGATATATTTCAACTAGCTCAGTGGCGCTCGTTTACCTGCATTATATCAATAGAGGCCGATATATTCATTAATATAGCATTATAAAGGTTATTATCTTCAAGCTAAGGGTTTTCTCAGATTTGCCTGGTAATACAGCGATTTCTCGCCACCGTTCGATTCCACAGAGCATCTAGATTCAGAAAAACATAAAACATAAAAACATAGATTCATAAAAACATAAAAAAAGAGCAGTTCGGCTTACTTCCGGAGATATAGCTATTTTCTTTACGCTATCTCAATTAGTGCAGTTTCTCATAGGGGGTAAAAGTACTCATTTCGGGGGTTTCGTTGGGAGTAACGGAGGGAGTCGGGAAATTAGTATTTCATAGAATTGTTATGTTATGATAAAACACCATTGTGATGATGGTCTTTCACTTGGGTATGTAAATACGATTAGTTCATGGCAGCACTCTTCTTCCTTCTATTTTTTGAGCATCATCAGCTCATCCGGGCCTAATCAAAAGTCTGTTTAGTCACAAATGTTTCGTAAGTTCTTCAGTATATTGGCTGATATTGTCTCTCATAAGCATTGGGGACTTATTGAGAGAAAGTAATATTTGGTGTTGTTTTGTTATGATGAAACGACATTGTGACGATCGTTTTTATACTATTTTCTGAGTATCTCTAATTCGTTTAGGCCCGCACAAAAGTCAGTTTGAAGAAGTCACAAATTCTCGTAAGTGCTTTAATGAAGTACTGATTGAGCGCTTTGGTACAACAGAAAAGATCATTGGTTTGGTGTAGAACGATTGAGTGTTTCCGTTATTGATGACTTCGACTACTTTTTACGATTTCTAACTTTTGTATCGCTTATGAATGTTTTTTCAACCGATATAATACTTCTTCCGTGATCAACGACAACCTTTCTTATGATGTTAATGACTGAAATGCTCGAAAAGAAGAATGGGAATCGCAGACTTAATGCACCTGTCGTATCTCTAAACGCTCGATAGTTCAAATTTATTTTCATCCCTCCGATGAATTTTTCACCTATTCATTAACGATCACTTTAATGAAATGATTGCTTTTCCGTTCATCTCGAAGATAAATCCTCAATTTTTTGTTGCATCTTCCTTCTCCATGAGTAATTGAACTTGTCGTTAAATTTTATTTTTTTAAATCGCTGAAGGATGTTTTTTCACTGCTTTTCGTTTTTAATGCATGTGGCCGTTATATGAGACTCTGAGTTCATTTATAGGAAAAAACCTGGCCCTTCACTGATATCTTACAAACATATGCTACTCCGTACCACTGCATTGCAGTTCAAGAGTGCATTCATGAAAATCTTACTTCTGGTGCTTGTAGAGTTCCGATTTTTTGCAAGTGGCAGTTACTTGAAACTTTCAGTTCACTTGCTTATGCCTCGCTAGATTCTATCCGAATTGGATTAGTTCATTTTATATGTGCACCCCTTAAACTGCAAGATTGCCACCTCTCTTTCTGTAGTAACCAACAATGACCTTCCATCACATTTATATAAAAATTATCTCGATATGTGTTTTCGATAACAGAGATCTGTGGGTGCAGGCGCGTTCAGTGTGTGTCGCTTACGGTCCTATAGTTAGCACAAAAGAAGTCGAGATGACAGTTTGAAGACAATGCATTTCCAAACACACACTGCATTACATAGCATTTAACCGTGTTTTCTATAAGTTCACAGTGATTTTCAGCTTTGTGATTTCTAATCTAGCTTTTTACAACTTCAGCAAACGACGTCCTATCCTCATTGAGGTTGCATGGAAACAGTGGCATTGCGCATCTGTGGTCCAGTGAAAACTTCAAATTCTGGCTTACATTAGCACCCAAACTTGATGAAAAATGTAGACGTGTTAAAACAAATCTAATTTAGATTTGATACTAGCATACCAAAATTAGTCAGAAACACCTACTTGCTGTTCTGTAACAAAATCTTTATTGCCCAGTGTAATGCACTGCTACCACTTCTATTTCTTTCTTGCTTCCCGTCACTAACAACTTCTTAATATATATGCTTTGAGGAGAGGGCGTATGGTGCGTTCAGCATCAAACTTTGACTGAATTGGCACTAATGTTTCCTTTTCACCAGAAAAATCATCCCACAATTTAGATTTTTTGCTACATTCCCAATTAAATACAATTCACCATCCTTATTTTCAACAACAAAGTATGTAGTTTCGCAAAAAAGCAGCGAATGGAAAATTCTTGAAATGATTTCTGTGACTATTTTAACTAGAAACACCAAACGTTACTGTACGTCGAATGAGAAAGTTTTTCTTGTTTGAATATGCATATTTTGGATCCCGTTCAATGCACTGCATGAAGGCTTTGATTAAAGCGAAAAATAAACTCTTTCTTGAATTGTGTGTTTGTTTGCATAAAAGAAGCAAACAACAAATAAGCAAGAGGAATAAGAAAATTATTTGCATATAATTAATCACATACAACAATTTGACTGGTTTTCTTACAACGGTTTCACATCAGATATCTTCGCGTCGAAAATCGTCACCGAAACAACGCTGCTTGATATCCGACGAAAGAAAAACAGCTGATTGCAATCATTGAGAAAGATCCGAACAAAAAAAAAACGATGAGCGAACCAAAGTGAAGAAGGAAAACAGGACGAAGAAATAATTTAGTTGAGTGGTAATAATAAACGAACAAAATTAGGTAGGTATGTGATGATGCAATTCATCAATCGGAAAAAAATCATAAACGTTAATACTTGCAATTTGCAATACAAAAACAAATTCACTCATGTTATTAGATTGCAAAATTAAAAAGCGATGAAATGGAATTAGTTAAATTATCAATGAACAAGTGAACATAAATATACAGAGACGGATAGATCGAGACATTTATACGTATGTATTTATCCACAAGACACATCAACAACACTGCGATATTAAGATCTCATCAGTACATACAGAATAATGTCAGGAGATTAGTGAGATGTAAATCCTTATAATGCATTCATACAAGATGACTGACTGTCCACGATTCAACGCAATAATTTTTGGTGTGGAAATAAGGAACTTCTAGATTTTGGTCTGGTAGCTCTGAATAATCTTTGACACTAACGCTGATACAGATTAATTTATTTAAACGTTCAGTGAACTGTTATACTACATCAGTCACTCATAAAAAAAGCATAAATTTTAGTAGTAATTCATTCAATAAATCGACCAAGAGTTGCAGAAAATGCGCAAATCACGATAAACTTTTTTGCTTCGCCTTAGCGACTTAAGTTGCTGCGCTATAGCATGTGATCAAACATCCGGAAAATATGAAGAACTCAAAAACAGGAACAAACCAAAATGACGAGTTTGGGATTGCACAAAAAGAGCGGTTACAGAAAAAAAATCCCGAAGAATTAAGGAAGCACACAAAACATGCACGTCACGTGAAAGAATCGACAATAATTAAAGACAATATGATCGAAGACGCATCCAGTTTAAGAGTTCCAAAGTAAGATATGATTGATGATCGACATCCTTTGAATCGATGAGACTAAATCAGCTCTTTCAAATACAGTAATATGTACATGCCCTCGAGATTGCAAAAAGATTGCTGGAAAAAGAATGTAGTTTCAACTCAAATACACAGACAGAAATTACGATTGTTTGGGAAATGGCATACACAAACAATGGAACTGACAAAAACACTCCGATAATATTGTCAATGCAAACGACATTCCAGAAGATTATCGTTTCATACAATCCTAAACGTCAGCTTTGATTGGGAACGTGAAGTAAAGCAATCCCAAGAATGATGACAACATCGACAATAATAACATAACAGAACTGCGCACAAACTGTTCATATTCACAGTTTTGCTGATGAATCTTCGTGAAGCAGATTAATACCGCTTTCAATGAGCAAATTAAAGTTATTATCATTTAAAGTTGATTTGATAAATACGTATTCAGTCATTTCACAGATGTCATTACAATATTAAACGCTCAGTTAATTCTGATAATAATTGCTTTATCTCGTTCATCCCTCAGAAGAAGCCAGTAAACATCAGTCGAAAACATTCCACAAATCAACTGATTGAAATCATCAGCAGAAATGTATCAATAACATTATAACATAGATTCGGTTCTCGCTCCTCAACTTTGCGAATTCGGACTGCTGAAAAAAACTTCCATGTGTATTGAGAATCAAACAAATTCGAGTCCAATTAGCAAGGGATAAATCGATACTAAGGTTACTTCGACTGAACAGCTAATCGTTCACCTCTATATACGAAATACAAATGTAATTTCGATGGTAACAGAATATTCTTAATTACTGAAGAGATGAAAGAAAACAGGAAGATATAATACAAATGAAAGATGGAATTACTCGACTGCCAACTGAAAAAATTGTCGAGGCGAAGGTCGGTCAAGAGAGTTGCTAGATAATGGCCGCTCACAGGAACGTACCACAATGACCGGATCTTGAACTATGAAACCTCGACGATCAATTAAGCTGAAAATTTGAAGCGACTGAGACGAAATCAGTTTAATGAGGTGGTACGCTGGGCGACCCACAGATCATTAGTAATATGAGAACCTAATGAATAGTATACAACATTAAAGTTGAATATTACAAATATTATAATGAATATTACGCAACACAACAGCTTAAAACCTCTGCGCTCCCCAAATCAGTAGTCGAAGTTAGAATTTTATGAAAACAGATGATTCCCTACGTTGCTGTTATTGCGCGAAAAGAAGAGTGTGATATTGGTGATAACAGAAAGGCATAAACTCGTAATGAGTTTTAATTGCTGATTAAATAAACAAATTGAAATTGTTAAATGCTCAATGATCGGAGCATTGAGCTGAATTGATGAGACTCTATAAAACGATAACCTAACGATATTGTAGCGTGAAATATTGTAAGAAAGTAAAATGATTTTCAAAGCTGAATTTTAATTCATTCGATAGTAATAGCTAATTTTCCACATTTTCGTTTCAACTGATCTTGGAAGTAAATAGTTTTCGAAAAGTATTTAAAACCGTCCTAATTTAGACGAACAATTCATTCGAATATTTTAATGAGATTGTCCTAGTTATTATTTCAATAGAGTTGGAACTGGTTATGAAGAAAAGAAACAGCAGCATCCACAATACATACAGATACTGATATATTTACAGCGAACATAACCTTCACATGACAGCATCAAAAACAGTACCTAAGTGAAGAACTAAAACTTAGCTATTACCTCGGCGGTTCTGGTGCGCAAAGAATGCGGAAGCAGTTGCAGAATATCGATGAGCTGGAGTAGGGATTCTGAACTCGCGGTGTTCGTTTCGAACTAAACGTGCCTTTAATATCTTCGTTTGTTGTTTGATTCGTTGACAAGAGGTAAGTATGAAAACCGGATAAGCCAAATATTGACCAGATTGAGAAGAAACACACCAGTGCAACAACCAACGAAACTGGACTCTCACGTACCGCAGCCAGTAATGCCTTCTCAGATTTAGATACTAAATCAATGAAAGAACTGTATATCATAATGTTTGATCAATGTAACGAGATGATTTCTCAATTACTGAAATGTGATTGAGAATTACGACAGCAAATCAATTCGTGAAAAATGAAGCCCCTCATAAAAACAACAAGAATCAAAGAACACAAAATAATAACGAAACACAACTCACACAGAGCGATATGAAGGGAAACACATCCAAAAATATAAAGCGTTAGGATTGTCAATGTAACAATAAAGAAATAAAAATGTCGATAATTGCGTTTACCAACACAATTGCCCACCCAAGGACCTTAAAAAATTTTTTATTCGAACATTAATCGTTTAAGCAGCGAGTGCCTTTACCAATACAAATAACAAGATTTTTCCAAAAATATATAATGGGAATGTCATGTACAAGATTCGAGATCTGCACATTCGTACACGCAGCATTTTAAGGAGCATTGGTGAACAGCTGATGATGACACAATTCTGATAAGATTGTGGGAAATCTTTGGATGATACAAGTAAAATAACGAAAAAAAAATGACTTAGACACACAAAAGAATACTAGAAAGGACTTACAGTGATGATCAAAATTGAGAATGCAATTATCACATACTGAGCAGTGCGATGAACGTGGTGGTCGGAACAATCGGCAAGAGAAGCAATACTTTAGTTTAACATTTTGACCGTTCACAATCACAGTCTTGATCCGTGGCGGTGGCCTCACTGTATCGGGCGAATAATTGTTCTCTTAAACAATTTTAGCATACTATCATCCATCAGAAATCCATTGCAAACGCAATATAAAAATTGATATCACGAATAGCAACATTTCAAAGATAAAATTCTCCTCAACTGCTAATCATTAATTATCAACCATACGGTTGCCTTTACACTACATTCAGCAATTAATATATCGAAAGTTAACAATATACGGAGAAGTTTCGACGTGATAACTATTTACAGGTTATGGCTGAATAAGAGGCTTAATGAACAATAAAATAAACAAACCGACAATATTCTGCCGATCAGTTTCAAGCTGCTCGAAAGTTGAAGCTTTTGGAAGGATACCAGGATCAGAGAACGACGTCTTGAAAAGATTCACCAACACGAGGCACAACAGAAGCGCAGCAATTATCGGTAAAAGCGGCGATACATTGTAGAAGAGAAATGGTGCACTGAATTTGATGCAACTGTTATTTATTTTAGAGCGGATAAAAGAGCTGTACATTCAATTGCACATATTCGCTAGATGGACCGTAATGAAAAGGAAGGCGACGAATCGAAGTGTTCGTAAATTACATAACTTATGACTGATCTGGTATGGCTGACGATGATAAACATAACAACAGGGCGCTAAAAACAACTGACATTCACTCGAGGGTGATTTCCACAAGAGGAAACACAAGCAATGTAGCGAATACAAACAACAAGAATGGAAACTATTAAATTGAAAAACAACGTTCAGGTTCGGAGTCAGTAGAAGGCTTTCAATGAGTAGCACTCTTATACGTTTTCGATGGAATGGAACAAAACACTAAGTGCATTGATGAAAACACCCAGCTGGGCTGATGAAAATACACTAACTCAAAGATGTAGAAAAGGGTCATTGTAGCAATGATGACGAACAGCGTGAAAATGAATATCGAACTTTGCCGAGCCATAATGATGCGACCATCACACAGGAACTGATTACGACCTGGATGGGTCCGCCATTTGCGGATGCCGACATTTACTTCGGCCATTCCAGGCCAGCCCCTGCTACCCACAACCAGTCGAAGTTGTTCCTCTTCCTTAAGAAACGTTACAATCAAACCAAAAGCGATCAATCAATAAACAATTATATGAACGAACATTCGATACATCACCAGACAAACTCACATTGCATAAGCGCATTCATAAAGCCGGTAATCGTTATCATCAACAACTTTAATCAATCCCTAACCAACATTACAGCAGTAAGCAAAAATTCAAAAAAATGAAACCACTATACTATTGAAGTTCAACAATGCTGCGATAAACGCCATAACCAAGCATAAAAATAGAAAACACTCATGGTAATATGTTGTTAGTTGGACGAAGTAACGGCGAAGGAAAAACAGTAGAAAAGAAGAATCACAAATAAATAAATTGTTGGCTGAATGAATGAATTTTAGGCAGCCACTACGCAAATAGTTCCGAAAAGATTTGAATAATTAATGCGAATCACCTGAGTTATTGCAGTGCACAGCGTCCAACTAAACCAGTACCGAAAACGTGTTATGAGCACATCACACCCCAACAATGACGTAATGTATAACGCAAAAAGCAACGTCAACACCAAAAAATGAACGTATCAGTTCGGGGAGATGGTATAAACAGAAACGATAAGCAGTAATGAAAAATAAAAAATCTAAATCAGATCAAAACTGAGCACTATCGAATTAACAAGGATGATGAGCACATGCTCCTACAAATTTCCATTATCATCCCTCGTCAAAATATTCAGTCCCCTGGACGATGAAGCCGCACAAACTGACACTGCATTCAAATAGATATTTGATCCATAGATGTTCCAAATACGCTCAGCTGATCCTCGGCTTAGGCTTAATATGGTAATCGGTCACTACGCCACTTAATCTGCTGTGCGCGAGGATCAGAGACGCAGAAGACGATTGGTGCAACTGCTACGAGCTTGGAGATATAAATGCAGTAGTCTGAGGGGCTACGAGTAGTTTGAAGATACTGGGAACCTCACGGACGCTCTGGAGACTCACAACCAACTCTTGCCAGCTCCATCTAGTATTACCCGTGCGTTTCACATTCGTTGATGCGAGGGAGGTTTTTGTCACCCGGAATCGTTGACCCCACAGCTTCCATGTACTACCAATAAAATGTCTTCGCGCACTCCTTCTTCTCCTTTTTAAGCTCATTTTCCAAATAGAGCACCTGTACAAAGTGAAAAAATTAACGAATGCAAAGATCATGCGAACATGTTGTTTCTGCTGAATTCAGTAAGAGCGCGAGTCAGTCATATTATAAGCTCAACAGAGCAGATTTTTCATGATTCCTTTCCGATGAACTCATCAGCGACTGTGACGACCCGAACACTAATGCGAAGCTCAGATAGTGCTTCGATACTTATGAATTAGTTCACATTTTTGGCCAGTCCAGCTTGTCCACTTGAAATCAGGTTGATATTATTTTAGCATGGCATAGATGTGGTTTGAAGACAGCTGTGGCACATATCGAGTCTCTTTCCTCTGTATTTCTCCTTGTAGCTTAAGAGGAAAATTGGATTCCATCGATAACCCCAGGTTACATAAGATCTCGCTCTCAGCTTAACTTAAGCGATGAATTTCTGACATCTGAACAATCGTTTCGTGGTGTGGCAATTCATTCTGCACGTATCAGTTCTGATATAAATCCGGGTGTAACGAGAATGCAAAGTGGAGAAATGAATAGAGTGAAGATTCGGGAGATAAATATGAATGAAAGTGAATCAGTGATACGTGTGAATAAGAAGAGTACGAGTGGGACTGTAACGCAAATGAGAGTGATGAAACCACACGAAATGGACGTAAAAACTGATGATGGAATCAGAGATATGAGTAGAGTACTGAAGGACAGTTTCTGTTGAAAGTAGCTATTTAGAAGGCATGCACGCTTTTCATACTCCCATATAAAGCCCTCCATCAACAGTCTATCAATGAATCCTATGCCTAGTTTCCATGCTCTCTCATCACTCTCACTACTAAAATAACTTACTGCATTACGGCTCCACTGTATAGTGGTAGACTTCTTATTCACTTCGGCCGCATCACTGATTCACTCTCGTTCACGATTCTCCTAAGAATCTATATTATATCTACTTTTCAACCTTGCACTTTTAGTTTAGTTAACTTCCCAACATTAATGACATGAGAATGCTGACAGTTCGCCAAATATGAATGGAGTTACAGTTCGCCGAGCAACGGAACTCGCATTTTCATTTGATATGTGTTCAGAAATGTGAATTTCTTACCCATTGAGCGGGAATAAATCTGGGCAATTTATCTATCGTTTTGTAGCGTAGATCCAGGAAAATAGAACATGATGTACAGAGTGGGCAACAATGAAGATGTGTTCGAGATTTTCTATTTCTCTTTAGTGCAAAAGCTCAAGAAATAATTTGAATTGTTACTCAAGCGACAGGGGAAATTTTAAACTATGATATATACCATCTTGTAGCCGAAATTGAGTGCTGTAGAAATCCGCGTTAAACATTGACGTCAATTGTTAAGTTACGAGAGTTATGCCGCTTGGTGTGATCAATGGTGATGTTCAGTAGTCACTGTTGGCGTATATATTGGATTAATTGAGGAATTTGTATGTATTTGTAATTTAAAGGA
The DNA here is from genome assembly GCA_035041965.1 of Anisakis pegreffii. NCBI lineage: Eukaryota > Metazoa > Nematoda > Chromadorea > Rhabditida > Anisakidae > Anisakis > Anisakis pegreffii. The sequence goes on from JAPYMA010002803.1 coordinate 13,684, forward strand.
ATTCGTTGTTTTTTTCGTACAGTAATTTGTATACTGTCCATTCTGGTGAGGGAACCTGATGCGCTGTTCCTGTGGATTAACCTTAGAAGCTCTGATCCATCGTTGAACTTTTTCTGGTCAAGCTGGAATTTTGGTGATCTTCTAGAGTGGCATGAAACTGGAGAATGGGACGTAAGATTTCAGAAAGTTTTATTTCATCAGTACGCTGTGTATATTCATTCATCTTCTTTCATCTCATATTTCAATGGCCACATCCAATTACTGTGATACATTAGATATAAATTCCCTAATATACGAAATCAGTTGGGTGTAGGGTTTGCAAAATCTCGACGAATTTTCGATCCCAGGGTCGGGATTTAATCCCGGGATGGATTTTTGATCCCGGGGTAATCCTGGGATCGAACAATTATTGAATTATCGATGCGGGACATGTTTCAACACATTTTTTTCGAACCAATATGTTCATTATTAGTCAGAAAAGAGCTAAATCAACAAATTATTGAACAAATCCAAGGAACTAAGTATTCAAATTCGAATTAATATTTCAAATAATGATGCCAATGATCATGCCGCAAGGGCATATTGCATATTCTATGCTAAGGCATCTTGTCATCTCGGGTCTAAGCTAATAACAGTACACTTGTATGGGAATACGAAATTTTTGATTCTCAAACACTTATTTGCAATGCTTCAAATCCATTTTCTCTCAGTATTAACGTCAGCTGAAATCTGCCGTTTCGGAAATTTCGATTTTTTTACGAAAGAAATGCACCGCATGAATTATATCATTTGAATTTTGAAATAATTTCGAAGTTTATCTAAAAAGGTAAAAAAATATCCGCAATGGATTTTCATCGAACCATCGAGCACTTACATATTTGATAATTTCGATCAAAAATCATGTAAATGTACTTGATATTCAAGCATAAGATCCTTTTGAATGGAACAACTTTGCTCACTTCGGCAATGAACTCTCACTATGAGTGAACTCAGTGAGAATTTATGTACATTTCGATCGGATGAAAACGTTTCCAAATAGCGAAGTAAAAAGACTTGCAGTCTTTGGAACATGCAGTTGAATTAAGAGATGGAATATTGAAGCCGAACAAATCTTGTGGGAAGAAACGACTCAAAATTTCATTGAACTTTGTTGCCCTTGGTTTTTATTAGAAAATGTGATTATCTCTGTTAGTCTGTTACATAGAAATGCATCCAGATGAGGGTGATATAAACCAATGAAGAGCAGAATAATCAGTTGAATATTCAATGAAATGTTACGTAAAAGTTCATCGAGCTGTCGTTGATCATGTCAATCGTCCGAATTGCGTCTATTTCCTTAGCTGAACATCAATGATAGGGGTAAACAGCAAAGATAACTGCATATAAATTAGATTGGAATGATTAAGGCTTGCTTCAAGATGGGCATACTATCAAAATTCACACAAATTGACCTGTTTTATCAAATCCCGAAATCCCGGGATTTTTCAAAACCTAAATCCCGGGATCGGGATCAGAACTGCAATCCGGGGATCCCGTGCAAACCCTGGTTGTTTTTTCTTAAGCTATAACCAATCTTATTGTTATGACGCTGTCTTTGTTTACACAATAAACTTATGCTGTTGTGATATTCTCATTCCAAATGAGAATGGTAATTTAACATGTTCAATACTCTTATTCTGTCTGTTACACAGAGATTATTAACATGGCTTTATGATATACTAAAGTGTTTACGAAATGCATATGGAAGAGAGGAATATATCAAATGTTTATTTCCAGAAGCGGTGTACTATTTACAAGGATCAAATAATGAGTGAATTGAAAGCAGAAAACAGCAGAATCACATATGAAGTCCTCTTTTTCGTACCCAACACATCATTTTCACTTAAATTTAGTTAAAATTCTGATAAGAATTTGGAATTCAGTCATTAGGAAATGCAAATATTCGTCGATGAAATGTCAGGAAGCGGTTCGGTGAAAAGTTAAGAAGACGAAAGGAAGAGGGAATGAAAAAAGTCAATCGAGACAACAGATGGGACGTGAAAAATCTGTTGCATTTCCTCACATATTTTTAGATTCATGAAGTCAGTTCATATGAATATCGTGTTAGTGGGAAATTGAACTGAAATTAATCTCGCAAGTTCTATTTGCAGAGACAAAGACCTTTATTTGTGAAATGAACTTCTCTATTAGGTTCTATTTCAGTACATTCTCTAATCAGGTTTTTTGATTTTGAAGATCAACGTAAATTGCAAAATACGCATGACAGTGGAACAGTTGCGCGTAACACACTCGATAAATGGATTTTCATTTGTTATCAAGTGTTGTTTGATAGTAGCTAGATGAATGAGGCTCAAGAACTTGATATGGAATCGCATTCGGTCCGTAAGCGGTACCGATTGGTGAAGTTGCATCGTATTGTCGTCCTGTATAAGCTTGCACAAATGGTGAATAGAAATACGGCGTGAAGGCCGCATTTATGCTGAAATATTGTTATGTCAGTAAAGTGCATATAATCGTTTGTTCATCGTTAGCAGTATGAATGGATAAGAAATTTGTTTCAGTATAACATACGTTTACATTTGCCTACACATATACGTTTTTGTTGAAAGCCATCTTTTGAGATACTGTACAATTATCATCTACTGAAATTATTCAGTTCGGCAGCTTCAAGGAGGAGTGAGTGGTTAATTTTTTCAGTTTATTTGTCCCAATGGAGTCAATAAATTACTATTCAAGGCGTCTCAGCAGCAAATAAGTTCAACGATTCACCGATCTAACGGTCGATAGATAAATGCCTTCATCTGTCTCACCTCGCTAGAGCGGATGAGATGGATAAGATTTACAATTAGATATAATTGAAGCTACCTTGCGTACCTGCTTGTACTTGATTGCCTCAGAACTTGACCGTTATTAGAGGATGATCCACTATAAACGGTGGTACTACCACTCGAAGGCGTATCTCTGTATACGCCCGTTAGAGGATTGAATCCAAGCGAACTGATCGAAGCTACCGAACTCTTTCCATTGACAGAAGTCGTTACGCCCAAATTCGAGGATAAAACTGCATTAGAGGAACTTAGATATGGTCCAACACGATAGTAATACGGACCGGGAACTAAGTAACTCGGATAAACGCTTGAATAATAATAATATGGTCCCGAAGTTGTAATCGCAGGGTTCGGAGATTTATAGTTGATGTTTGAGTTGGTTTGTGTTGAACTGGAATAGACGCTCTTGGAAGGAGTAAAGTAAGATGACGTTCCAGTATAGGTTGCTGAACTGGAAACGGGATTGGCTGGTGATCCGTTTGTGTAGTTGTAACCATAGATGTTGTTGGTGAATGACATTCCTGCAGTTGGATTCGGATTGTTCTGATAATCTCGAAGGATTTGCTGATAATTCACCTAAAAAATATTATCATTCTCTGTACTAGCAGTAACAAATCAATTGACATCGGGCTATCAACTAGGTTTTAGTTCACAATCTTGTTATCAGTGTTATCAACATTAGAAATGGTGATTAATTAAAGTAATTGGTACAGTTTAGTGATAGAATTAATCAGCCTATGGTGGGGTGTGCATTAAGCCATATTATTTGCAAAAACTGACCTGGTTTTGCTCCGAATTTGTGAGCACTGGAGAATTATATTGGTTCGTTGGTTGGTCATATAGTGGTTGATTGGCGTATGATGAAGACGCAGAGACTGCAGCATTATGATTCAGATATCGTTGTTGGAGAGAATTGTTTAAGAATTGATAATTACTGTTCGGCAGATAACTAGGTGTATTAACGTTATTGTCAGTATTACTGTAACTTATACCATCAGTATTGTAGGTGACTGTTGAAGATGGTTGATCATATTGGTTTGGAACTGGAGTAGTATTGCTTGTAGAAGACGTCGATGTAGTATAAGTACTCGGATATGATGTGGTTGAATCCGTGACGACATACGGTGTGCTTGGTATGGAGGGGGGTGTTACGGGAACGACATATGGTGTGCTTGGTATGGAGGGGGGTGTTACGGGAACGACATATGGTGTGCTTGGTATGGAGGGGGGTGTTACGGGAACATAGTTTGGTGCTACTTCTAAAACAACAGTTTCGCTGCATTTATGAAACTGAAATATTTTAGTGAAAATAACTTTCGTTAATCCGGATCAATTAGCAATTATTTTCTTTAACGCATTGACGTGATGAATAACGAAATACTTCATGGAAACCTTGTGTTACAGTCGGTGTTGTTGTGTACTGTGGTGCATACGTAGACTGAGCATTATATTTGGATGTGCGTGGACATAATCTGACAATATCACAAACTTGTTGAGGTGTTGGCACGGCTGAAGTGATGAATCTGTTGATATTCGCATTGAAATGCATCGGCTTCGTATAAAACTGCAAATTGCTCGTTGAACCTGCGGTACTGTTATCGAAATGCTCAAAACGAGCCAAAATTTTTCCAAATCCGAAAGAGAAGGCTCTCTCATAGCACTTTTCTGTCTGCTTCCATGTGAAGAACATCCTATGTATCGCTCACCATATCCGCCTGAAGGCTGAGAGAGTTTTTTGAATGGAGAGGATGGAGAGACAGAGAGAACGACAAATTGGAGATAGTATAAACACTATACAACGCAACAGAATTGATAGCGATTACGAAAGCTCGGAAAGCATCATTCACTTGATTCACGAAGATTATGGAACTCCGTCATAACAGAGAAATCCAGCAAATTAATGTGGGCCTCGGGGTCTGTAAATCATTCCAAACATTTTGTAGATCCCGACGCTGGGGCCATGCACAAACGGAGTGGAGTCAATGTGGCTGAAATTCAAGATGAAACACAAGAATAGGTTCGGTACTGATCGTGGCTTATTAGCAAGTTACGTGGAACAGTTCTTTCGAAAGAAAGAATTTGGAAGGGAAGATTGCTTATAGAACTTGTGGAAGCAAATTGTAGATATGTATCCCATATAATATGGGGCAAAAACAGCATACCTCAAACCCAATGGCCCTCTTTAAGGCTACTAAAATTATGAACCAAACCTAATGTCATAATGTTCAGCTTAAAATCATAAAACTTAATTATACTGTTGCAACATTGCGATGCATTCACCACGAGAACTAATGCAGCTGGGTAGACGCGTAATGAAAATGCAATATCACACAAATGAGAGCGAGAGTGAGACGAAATACAACAAAAGAGAGATACAATGTAATCAATGGACGCAGACAGTGGCCTTCGTATGAGAGATCTTGGACTTGGAAAAATTTTCGCTCGTTGTTAGCGCTCCGACAGCATATCGATAACAGTGCTGAATCTGCATTTGTTGATCGCAATCTCATTCCCCAATTCTGGAAAAGGCTTCGGCTATTTCTTTTCTTGAGTAGTTTTGCTTTTTGGCTTTCATCCTTTTATAAATGAATGACTTGGCTTGACAATGCTTGTTCATTGTTTTCATTATCTATTAGATGTTATTAATAAAGTATTCATAAGTGCAAAATGGAACATTCCTTTCGATATAATTCATCAAATAAAGATCACGCTTGTTGTGAACGTTACTTACTATCCAGAAGTTACAATCAGCCAAAGTTATGCCATCATTAAAAAGTGGCCTTGAGAATTGTGCACTTGCAATACCGGAGGATATTGATGCATAATTGACTGAAACGATATTAGAAGTCGATTTCTGCAGTATGCTCCCCTGAAACTTACTTCTGTTCAAGCATGCTGCGAGCGGTTTCTTAAGGAAACCTTCAAAATTCATTTGATAAAGGTTAGTGTTATCACACTGGAATGTTCAGTTGAACGAATATTGTTTCCGTTTTTAACGTAAAGCTTTTTCCTTCGTGCGATTGGTTTACAAAAATTTGGGCTGGTTTACTGCCATCAAGTTATTGTTTGTCTTATTAAAGCGTGAGTGTCGAAGCATTTATTTGGCTCCGAATGTACCATTTACCTCTTCATATCAATATGCTTCTCGTTCCCAAATCTTGACACTGTCCGTTCTAAATGATCGTTTTAGATCGATTTGATTTTCTTCAGTAAAGTAGAACATTATTTGGAAACGTGATTTTTGTAGCAAAACATGTTGATTTGTTTTGATTTGACAGTTTTTGAATATTTTGACAAATTAGCTGCCGATTACGACGCATGTTGTGAACTTTGATCAGGAAGCATCAAAAATAGCCGTGCAAATCAAAGACCTGTTGAGCACATAATGAGCAGGAGCTGCGTGCGACTGCTGAACCGGATGAAATTGTCAGTTGTCCGTTTCGAGATTCGAAAATTATCGCACTACCACGAACATCCTTAATTTGATTATGAATTTCAATATGAAATTGAATCAACTGAAGGTTATTTTCTTGGTTTTTGGAGAATGTTTGATCGTTGAATTTTAGTTTTGCGTCACCATTTATTTGGTACTAGTGGCGTTATGTGATAAGAAAATGGGCATAAACATAAACCGTACAGAAGGTTGCCCAAAGCTGACACCAGTCCAATAGTTTCCTGTCATCGGAAAATCCAATTGTGTATAGTTGAAGTAAACAATACCCGACGGATCCGCCGACCACGAAAGCTCATAACCATTTGGACTGTAGAAACTACACACTGCGTTATTAGCTGTTTGTGAGGTGCATCTGCCTGCAGAACTTTTGTATTTCATTTGTGAACGTTGTCATGGAAGTTGTTTCTTTTCGGCTGGTTGCATGGATTATCATTAAGTATGTATGGCATAATACATTCCGCTAGCTAATTCGTTTGCTCTCCCATCAAGAATTTGGTAATGTTTTGTATCAAAATATATTAATTTCGTAGTTTTAAGATGAAATATCTTTCACTTGAAAAGGAGCTGGTGGGTAAGCTTTTAACAAGACAGCACTGGAACCTACATGTGAAAAACGTTTTAAAGTTTGAATAACGATGTCGGTTAATTATGAAGGGAAGACATGAAAAGAATAAGTATGGAATGAAGATGTTACCACAAAAGAAGATTGTTAAGAAGGTGATTATTAGATGATGCATCACCATTATATGCATCGACAATATGCGCAGCGCTTGCTTGATGAGATTGATTTACAGCTGTATGATTGACTGATAGCGGTTACTTTCTTTAAATATTTATCGTGATTCATATCGTAGACTCAGCGATTTCCGCACCTCACTTCGTCTATTGCGCTGTTTGCGTTGGTAATTGTTGCTGAGCAATTGCTCTTCTCTCATCTTTCTTTTGATCATCGATTTCGAGTGAATATTGTTGAGAATGTAAATAATCTAAACCTGTCTCGATGCTAGAAACACAATGAATTGAAGGAATTTACCTCGTGAGCTGGTTTTGTTGACAAAATCATGATTTATTTTCGTGGACTGATGTAACGGATTTTTTCACAAGGTATCGCTATGAAAGTTTACGTAACGGCTAGGCTAACTGCAATTTCATTCTAAATGAATAATGATTGATGAATAATATCTAGACCTAACCGTTTGAGGTGATCACTTCAAAGTGTGGAATAAAGTACAAATTTTAATCTTGATCATTGGCGAGTGCTAAGTGATTTGTTCAGCAATATTTTTGTTATGTCTTTTGACCAATTTATTGTCCATGAATAGCATTTCATGTGACAGTTATCGTATAGCGCATGTGGTGTTGATGATAAAGTTGTATGAAAGTACTGTATTGAGTAAGACGAATACTCGACTTGATAGTTATTGCGAATTTCATGTATACAACGGGTATTCTGGGTTGTGAGCATCGACAATGCAATTTGGAATGTATTTTAGGTTCGGTTGATTGCATATCTTCTGTTTATATAGCAGTTGTTTAGTTTTTGCGTGGCATTGTTGTTCGAAGAGAGCTTCGGATGTGGGTAGTTGTTTATTTATGTTTGCATGTTTACTGTGCTTGCTCGGCGGTACCTCATTCACAATATCAATGAATAACGAACGCAAGGGATTGTTGTATACCTACAAATGCGATACAGTTATATTTGTCTGTGAAAATATCGTCATGAAATTTGCATTGTTTCATCGCTAACTCGGAACACTACAATGAATAATTCAAATAAATCGATTTCAGTTGAAAATGTTGATCGGTTTGGTGCAAAAATTTACTGAACTTTCTGCTGCAAAACACACATTTTTATGACAATCCTCATTATTGCCACCATTCACTAATATCTGCACATGTTGGCGCTCTAATAGAACTATTCATAATTGCCATAACGAGACAGTTTATGTCAGTATATACTTGTTTCGATTTTACAGACTAGACAGATACGCTCAATTTTACTCATTTGATCAGAACCAGTGACGGGAAAACGATTGTGATAAACGGTAAAAAATTACTGATAGCATTGAAATTTTCAATCGTTCTCCTTTTAAACGACAAAAATATCGAACCGTGCAGATCATTTATCGCTTTTTGATGGAAAATATGAAACATTTCGGATCGTTCACAGTTTTGTACATTTTTTGAACCATTCAAGAGTTAACGCGTTCAAAAAGCTCGGCAACCTTACGCGTTCGGTCTGTGGTGGTTCTTCATGTATATCTGGCCTATTACAGATCTTTCACGCACCTTTCGGCAAAATGAATAGTTGGCGACACATAGATTTAAGTGTTTCACTTATATATCGAGTCTCACAATTAGTGTAAACTCGGGATGAGACTCAGCGTCGGCCTAAGGCAAACTCTCTTTACGCTTAAACTCAGTCTCATTTTAGGTCTAGAATGAGCCTGATGAAGGTGAGTCTGAGACTGAGCACAAGGTAATTGTCGGCCTGTGCCTGACGTAAGCCTCAGCGTAGGCCTGATAGTAAGCCTCAGCCTCAGCATGATTAAATTTCCTGAAGGTATTTTTGCTCCCCTGCATTTAAAATTTTTTCCAAAGTAAATTCAGTGCATTCTTGAATTCGTGTTCAATCCTTTTTTTCTGTATCATTCATTGATAACGTTGTTAATTTTTGCCCAAAAATTTAGTTTTGACTGGGGTTAGAAATTGAGGACCTCCGCGATGTTCCGAGGAGAGTCCTATTTTGTCAGATACTCACCAGCTCAGCCACCTCAGATTCCGATGTTCTTTCGCTCAATTGCTTCCACGTTCTCAGCTTACTTCTGCTCATTGAAATGAGTACGGTGAAAGTGTTCTCACGCTAGAGAGCGGACTTTCCAGTATTCCACGATCGATTCTGTCGTCCAATTTTTCGATAAACCCTTTTGACCTGTTCACGGAAGAAAGGAATGCCCAACTAGTATCCCGTGTGGTCCTTACCTAGTTTCGACTCTAATATGCTTAAGAAACGATTCACTTCACTGTTGCATTTCCAGCTGTTTGAAAACCCGTTTTTTTTAACAATATTTTTTAGTCGTGTAAGAATTTGGCGATTTTTTGCATTATTTCTTACCCGTTCAAGGCTGGAATGATTTTTCCCATAAATCATCAGAAATCCATTATGAGTGAATCATTTTCAGTAATTTCTTCTGCATTCATGGTCATTTGGACATCGATACAACCAGTGTGGTGAGTAAATCCATGCTTGATGATGATGTCGATAATGTATAGTTATATGAATATAGGAAGAGGCCATTTGATGGATTCGATTTTGCAAGATGATTGCCTCTTGAGGAGTATGGGAATGAAACACAAAACGCATTACGCACTATTTAATTGGCTCAATTATTTGGGTATGTATATTGTCATGTTGACTGATGCCATTATTGCCGTTGGTGTTATTTGGTTGCAACTGAAATGTTGCTATTCATGTTTAATAATGTTTCACACTAATCATTTTTTCTTCCTTCCCTCAAAATCAAGTTAATTTCATTGAATATGCAAATAATAGTTCAAGCAAATAGCTCATCATGAATTTTATCTATCTGATTGTAAGCATTCAATGCATTTTTTGAAGGTAACAAGCAATTTGAACGCACATTTTTGAACAGATTGCATTACAACGCAAAATACCGCATCCATCTATAGTTCTTACTGCCGTCTGCTCATGCACATTGTCAATTTTTTTTTCATTCATTTCTGGGCACAGCCAGATAGGTCATTCATGAATGTGTAGTAATAATATTGATGCATAACTGACAAATGAACGCGGTGTGATTTATGAATGCCTACAGAACGATGTGTGCATGCATTCATGAACTCAGAAATGTACGTTAGATCATGTATCAGATCAAACTAATTGTAAGATTCGTTTCAGTGTAACTTTCAATTGCCTTGCGTCAAAATTAGAAGCACAACTCTTTGGTTCAATTTGCTGCAGACTGCAATACGCTCCATTAAATAATTTCACACAAACATGACAATCAAATCATCGACAGTGCGGATTCTTATGATGATGAATAACGGAATCGAACTGAGTTGAGCTACTCTTAGTTTCTATGACGCGAATAGATTACCCTGCGACCTGTTGTCGTTCTCTATGGGAACACAGGTCAACCGAGTTCCACACTTCTGAGTGCTGTGTGAACCTTCTCCACCATTGACCGAATAACTTCACGAGTGTCTCATCCTATCTCGTTCTCGGTCTGTCCAGAGACCTCATTATGTCTCTTGGTGCGCACTCTGTGAGCCGACAGGTCCAACGATTATCTTGCGATATGACCCGCCCAGCGTCTTCTGCTGATGTACATCTCGATTACCACATCTTTTACTCCGGTCATGCAACGCAAATCTTCGTTTCTTATTATGTCCTTCCGGGAAAGATTGCACATTCGCCTTTCCACTGCTCTTTCTGTGATGGCAAACTTTTGTTCTGCGACCTTCGTGATGGTCCATAAAGTCTCACAAGCATAGAGCGTGGCTAGAAGAACTAAAGACGTTCGCTTTGACCTTCATCGGTAGAGTTGAGCTGTCGACGTTATGTGATATTTTCCGAATGCAACCCAACCTGCTCTTCTTCTTCCGTCCCATTCTCCGTCAAGACAGTTGTCAGCGTTCATTTGGCGACCGAAATGGACATAATTTTGCACTTGTTCTATTTCTACATCGTCTAGGAGGACTGTATCCTCTGCACAGTGTGCATTCCGCATCCATTTGGTCCTTGCTTAGTTCATTTCCAGACCGAGTTTCTTAGAGATCGTCAATAGCTGCTCAGGACACAGTCGTCCGCGAAAAGCAAATGTGATAGTTTTTCTCCATTGATATTTATTCCCCCGCTGAATTCCATCATTCTGAAGAGCTCTCCCAGGGTTGTTGCGAACAATATTGGTGGTTTTGTAACTCCTTCTCGTGCTTTTTTCATCAATTTTTATATGGCACTTTTCGGAGGATCTCTTTATTTCATGATAACAACTCGTGTTTACCAGTTTCATCATTTCGACGTTGACATCTTCCTCATGTAAAGCGTTGATTACAGCATAGTCTCTGCTGAATCAAATGCTTTCAGGTGGTCTACAAATGCGAAGCACGGGGGGACTTGGTACTCTTTACACTTTTCCAATGGTTGGCTGAGTACGTGGATGTGGTTGTTAGTGGAGTAACCAGGCTTGAAGCCAGCTTGTTCTCTGTACATTTTGATTTGTCCTGCGATCCGATTGAGAACTATTCTAGTAAATAGTTTATATGCTTGCGATAGCAATGCAATGGGACGGTAATTCGCCAAGTCCTCAGGATCGCCTTTCTTCCTCAGAAATACGGTTTCGGATGTAAGCCAGGTATTTGGGACGGTAGTGGTTTCTAAGTACTTCGTAAATCTTTCGACAAGCGCTCTATAGAGATATTCTCCATCCACTTTCAAATACTCTGTCTTGATTTTGTCATTACCTGGGCTTCTGTCTGTACTTATCTTACTTAATGTATTTTTGACTTCGTTTTGTATCACGGTCGGTATTTCTTCTCCTGCGGCAGGCGATTGCACTTCTGTAACCTGTGCTTTCGGTGAATATAGATCATTGTAAAATTTTTTGCATGCTTCTTTCATTTCCGACCTCACCACTGTCCTTCTGCCCAAGCAGTCTTTCAACGCGCCGGACACTTTTCATTTCAGCGCACTTTCTCTTCACGCTTTTTTCAAGCTTTTGCGTTCTTCTGCCACTCTCCTTAGCGTCTCTACGCGGTGAGCTTCACATCAGCTTGCACAAACCTTCGTATTCCTTCACATAGCAACTTGTATTCATCTCCTTCTGCTATCCCCTCAACAATCATGCGGGCTCTAACAGCCATCAGTTGTTTCGGGTGGCTTTGTAGTCCCGTCGATCTTCTTGACGGAATCTTCTCGCTCGCGTTTTTAATTGCTTCGCTGATTTTTCTCATGAATTCTGTGTAATCTTAGTTCACATCTTTGCTGGTCATGAACCAATCTTGAGATTCTAGTTTCTTCGATAATAATGCCATATTAACGATTTCTCTTTGTTGGGATTTCTTCTTCAACATGGCATTCTCCTGGGAGTAGTTTACCGTAATTTTGGTACATGCAAGGCGGTGTTCGGAGCCAATGTGGATGATTTTCTCTCAAATAACTGTGATATCGATATGATGCGCCATGAGCTTGATAATGCACAATCTATCTGGTTTCTTATAGCGCCGTTGAGACTCTTCCATGTCCGTTGTCTCCGTGTGGGTTTCTGGAACATGTTATTCATTATTTGAAAGTGATTACAAATGTTATCAAGCGTTATCCACGGTCATTTCTGGTTCCAATTCCGTACTTGCCAGTACACCTTTCATTCTCACGGATTCTGCGTTCTACTTTTGCATTGAAATCTCCTTGTAGAATTACATGTGTTGATCTTACATTTACGGCCCTTTCTACTTCTTCGAGTTCTTCTTCGACCTCTCCTGTGGGCTGTGTGTTGTTCGTAGCAAGGGTATATACCTGTACAATTTTTAAGGTTCTATTTTTATCAAGACGTAAGACCAGCACTGCAGTTCTTGGTGAAGGAATGTTGCAGCTTTCGAGAAGGTTTACTGCTTGCTTTTTCACAATGGAACCAACTCCTCCTACTCTCGACTCCTCACAAAATGCTTTGCCAAAAAAAAACTGGTCTCCTGTGTGCCATTCGGCTACAAGCTCTTCGTTACTTTTTATTTCGGAGATTCCAATAAATCGGCCTTTATCTTTGCTCTTTCTTCAACATACGCTTGAATTTGGTAATCGGACGACATCGTTCTGGTGTTGTTAGTAGCCACAAACAGACATTCGACCCGTCCATTAGACTGAAATCGTTGTCCATTCGGTACGTTGCCCAAGTCCCGTAAATCATGCCTACTTCTTTACTTTTTCGGATTTCTTAGCAAAAAAAAGAAAAAAGAAAGAATGGTAGCTGTGTTAAGTAGGTTTGTTGCTGTGTTCGGGTTGCTAGCCCTCGTACCTCTATGGCTGAGGTTCACCGTTCCGCTTTAGCCGGGTTGGCCCTTGGGGACCAGATACGTAATCATTGCCCCGAACGGATATTAAAATAGATATTAGAACACAAACGTGTACTCGGAAGTTGCATTGTACTTAAAGCGAAGAATTGCAGATGTATGTTATGTAATCGAAACGATTGAATGAAATGATTTATAACGGTATTTACCGCGTGCAATTCAATAAACATTTGTCATTTGCTCGATGTGACAAGTCATTTTCAGTTTGTATGTAGAGGATTAGATCGCGAAATATTATAATATATTTGCAAAATAAAAAATGCGAATTTTATAGTTCACCAAAATTCAACAGTGTATTGGTTAAGTAGGAAACTCACAGAGTTTATCAACTTCTAAATATGATCATTCGTATGATCGTCACATTTCCTTTCATAATATGCACTGCTATTTTCTTTACATTTTCAGAGATTCATTCGATTAATTGCTTCGGTGTTGAATGATTTGTTCTCAGCCATATGCTGAAATTATATTTGTTCAGAATGAAGCATACTGAGAGTTGTGTGATGAGTGCAAATGCTAGTGCTGCTGCTGCTTGTTTAATTCACAAAACAACATGCGCTATTCGAGTCGATTCTATTCCATTATAAATATTATATTTAATCGCCCTTTCCTTCTTCGAAACGCTTCCCTGAAAACATCAACGAAAGAGCAGAGCAACACATGTGAGCAGCCATAACGTTTTGCATGACTACTCGAGAGTGTTAGAGTTAGTTATTTATGATAGCCACACGATCGCGCATCTTCTTAGCTGTCCCATTCCATTTCGTTGCCTTCAGTTTATGTGCGTACAACCAATTCACTTCTCAATGATGTTTTATGTTCACTCGAATACATTGAACGTATATGCATCGATACTTGTTCTCTATTCATTACGGAATTATTTTAGACGAAAGTTTTTCGAAACGAATTTTCTTGTTGTTTTCATTTAGTTTCTATCATAATGATGAGGTGGAGAGCAGCAAAAATGTAACTGAAAGTACACATTCATGGTTGATTTGTCCACTGAAGTGCATTTGCGAGAAGCAATGAAATGATAATTGTAAGCAAGCTGAACACATTAGCAAAACAAACTATCTGATGAAGAGAATTATTCTTCAGTTCAACTGTCAAAGTTTTCACGTTAACTTCCATGCAACAAGCACTCAAATTAGTTTTGTCTTGTTCGTCGTCAGTAAACTTCTATGAGGAAGGGCCATAAAGCACCATTCAAAATATTTGAATGGTCTGCAAAATGAAAAGCACTTGAATGCTACAACTCATCGTAAACATGTTCATATATATATATATATATATATATATATATATATATATATATATATATATATATATATATATATATATATATATATATATATATATATATATAACATATATTCATTCATGTTGATAAATATTCATTTTCTTTGCAAGATCATGCATAACATGGGTGTTTTATTGTAACAGAAGACACAAACCGCCAAGCATATTATTTAAGATTGCCGAAGTGTGACGAACGTTTAACACCATCTATCCGTGAGCATTCAGTTCTCGTTTCAAATTTGTTTTTAATTCATTTGCCTTTTGCTGCTTCCCCATTTAGGTTAGATCAATGCTGAACTTGATCTAACCTACAATAAAGCTGCTACTTTCAAACAAATTGTTTAAGTGCTGTGTATTTTATGCAATATTGAGAAGTGTTCGACCGGGTTGACGATATGTGAAGATTGTAATTAATTTGTGCGGACATACGGTAAATTGTATGCACACAATGATCACATAAGTGTACTGTATTGTATGATCGAAAAGAAGGATGAACGGTAGGTAAATGCGAAGGGAATGAAGATATAATGGTGCTGAATGAATATGGTGGATATATAAGAAAGAAAGAGAGCAGCAGCAAGTGCCATCATTGATTAACGGATAGAAGATGGATGCTCTCTGGCGAGATGTACTTCGCTTACGAAATGAATGAACCAAGCAACGAACGATCATCGCACATTCGTTAAGCCTAAGCCAGTGCGTGCGTATCATTCAAGATATGCGCGTAGCGTACGCTCAGTTTAGCATACTCCTTCCGTTAGATCGCTGTTTCTAGGTAAAGCTTTAAATGTGCATTCACTAATCTCATTCCATTTGCAAGCACTGACCGATCTGACCGCAAATAACGTGGCATAGAATGAAGCGATTTCAGGGTGGATTTGATTTGGTGCACTAGTATGTTGGTTGGTTTATGAGCTGTTATTATTATTATTATTATTATTATTATCTGTTTTATAATAGAACATATAGATGGATAACATTGTTGAATAGTGCGTCTTATGTTTGTATCTGCGTTAGAGCACAGCCAACGGATTGATGCTTCATTATTGCGTATTTGTTATGAGATAGACGGATGTAATGTGAATATTGTAGGCGATTGATTCATTCCGAAAGCAGTCGGTCGTCGTTGTGCTAGTTTGGCTGCTGATATATTATTCATCCACGTACACATTTTTGTTGTCCTCTGAGATTGCCCTATGCGCTCAAAGGAATTCTTCCATACGTACGAGTCAATATTTCACATCAATTAAGCTGTCAATCGCATTGCACCAATTAATGTTGATCAAGTGTGATTATGTTTCATCTCATATTTCTCAACTCATCTTTTGTTATTTATCTCCGTTTGGCCCTAGCAGTTTTATGCAGTATGCAACTGCTCATTCTATTAATTCGTCGGTAAGCATCAATTCGAAATTATTTATTTTTATAACTATGCGTAATGAGGCGCAGTCTTGTCGGAATCATTGTCAACTCGATAGCGCGTAGTTTTATCTCACGTTGAGCATTGTTTTTGTTTAACATGTTTGTAAAATTTTGTATTTATTCGGTGCAGTTCATGTAGATGTGAACTTCCCTGTTTCCATGGTCACTTCTGTGCTATAGCACATATGTTCAGCAGAAGTGATGTATACCCCCCTCTAGCATACTGTTGCATTATTAGTCTACAGTCGTTCACTATCACATGGTATCTATCGTTCGAATAAAGATCTGCTGAAAACCATACCGACAATATCCCACTAGTTGAGCAATGCGACTCTCATGTCGAAAGTTTTAGCAGCCCACTAAAATGGTAAAAGGAAATGGTGAGACAAATTAGTTAGTGTTTTGTTGACTGACGTTCAGCAATTGCGGAGAATATGAAGACATCGAATCATGCGAAATTTTAGAAACCTTTGCATCTCTTCGACATCCTTTCAGGTGTGAATCGAATCTTGAACGCTTCCTGTCATGATATTTGCTGCATACTAATGACGTGCGTATGCCTCAAAACTTTTTTGTCGTCAGTGTGGAATTGTTCGAATAACGATATGAGTTCAACGTGAAATTCATATTTTCAACTTAACTTTACAAAATATTACAATTCGCTCCGTTTTTTGAGCATCACCATGCGGCTAATGTTACTGCAGTTTCATATCAAGCCGCATATTGCTGTTCAAATTATTACTGACTCTCATAGTTCGCCTTCGATAAACGAAGTGATTTGTAAAAGCTTTTATTGTCTTTCAAAACTTCACCGTTTTTGTCCTTTGAATGGCCAAATAAAACAAACGAACTACGTTTGCACATTCATCTGTTGACGCAACTCATTGTGACTGCAAATCGGCTTCACTGCGTTCACCAATAGACAATGATTTCCGATGAGGGGAGAGCACAAAATAGTCTACTATCCAAAAATAGCCCAGTTTTGGGGTGGGTTTTTTGCGTTTTGAAATCCCCCCCCCTTTTTTTCCCCCACTCTTCGTTTTCCTCACCCTTCCGCCTTCTTTTTCTCTTTTCTTCCAGCTCCCAAATCATGTTTATGATGCATTTCCAGTATAGCAAAAAATTTCAATGAATTTCAATTGAAATGAAAAAAATCCAGCGTAGCAAAAAATTTCAACGTTTATGTAATAAAAGAAAAACAAAAAATCGTTGAAATTTATCATTTATTTGTGTTTCCAATGCATTCAAAAAGGCATTCAATTTACATCATTCCTTATGCTTATCCACTATTTTATTTCATCGTCAAAAGAGCACCACTTTTTGTTGGACTGATTTTTTATGAAAAGGATAAGAAAAAATTGATAAATAAATTGATCAATGATAGTTGCATTCAGTGATTTTGACGTGACATCGAAACTTATCAGAAAATATTCTTTAAATGAGTTTTCCAATCGAATGCAAGATAGACGATATTTGATATTTTTTGATTCGGTTTATAAAGTGGGGTTTATGATCGACTGATGATTTCATTCACAATCAACCTAACTATAAGTTATCAGTTTGACAAACTGTATGACAAAATTCATTATTTTACAATCAGTACCTGTTATATGATCTGCTGATCGACTTCTGTTTTATCTAAGCTATAATGTTGTTCGTGTGGAAGCAATGATTGTTTTCGGTGATAATCGATCCATTACAATCAGCACTTTTTCAGATGTAATGATATTTTATCGATTCAAATGTTTATTTGTGAGAGACAAATGATCACGAAAAAGGTTGTTCATAAGCCACAACTACATGGATTAGTGGTCAGGTCGATTGTTTAATTACAATTCAATCACACCAATAATAAAAAGCAGCAGAATGGGATGCATTTTTCGAGCTCGAATCAATCAGCTGTGGTCGGTGTGGTATACGATTGCAATACTTCTACTGCAGACCTACCTTTTATATCTGGGCTTCGAACGGTATCGCCTCTATTCGGAGATGAAATGGCCGCATGGTGCATATCCACGTATTTGGTTGAGTGTTTATGTGATATTGTATTCGGTTTGTATACCAGCATTATTGCTCTTTGCTGCATTCGGTATTTTTAAATCGGGCAATATTGCTGGTGATAATGATCGATTGGGAGCACGCATTGATCGTATCATAGAAATGTCCACTAAATCCAATTCGGCAATATGGCGAGGTATTTTTTGATGTTGCGTTCTTTTTTTTTGTTCAGTGAATCTATTGATGAGTGTACGAGTCTTAAACATTCTGCTATTTCATCTGTTCGCGTAGTTCGCTTCTTTCGACTTTTTATAGTTGTGTTTTTTGGTGTTTCATGCATTTTCACTCACTTTTAAAGGGTTGAAGTCAAAAACCTGTTTGTCTTTCGATGTTCTGTACGTCAGGATAACTGTGAATTTTTACCAATAATCTTTCGTAATTCCAGTTATTCATCTTCTTTGCTGATTGGTCAAAGCTTTGAATGTTAGTCAGTTTCCGCATTTCAAGTGGCAATAATTCCAAATAATCTTGTGCTCACGTGTATGAATAAACCCAAGCCCCGAACTAAAATAATCAGAGTCCATATCAATATGAGTTTGAGAGATGTGGTCGTTTGTATTCACAATCGAAACAGTTTTCTGGGAGTTCTACGTTCGAATCCGGATTTCGTCTTTCGTACTTTTAACATTACACTCCATATTTGTTTATGCTTATGGTCCATCTTGCTCTCACACTTCCATAATAAGCTTCAACTTCACATTTTCTTCCGTTAGAAACAATTGGTCACTGAACTCTTTTGACAAGGATAAGATACTGTTCATGTGAAGTGATTCTGTTTCGTTGAGAAATGAATACACACTAGTTTTCGATGAAATTATCCACTGAGGTGATGTTACATAATCAGTTGCAGAGGGAAACAGACATATTTGTCAGTGATTATCTTGTTAGGGGATTATCCTTTTAATCTCCGTTTGTTGCCTAGAACAATACTATCAACCGAACTAACCATTTATCTAAAGTTCTAACTGAATGTCTCAATTTTTTTCTCCTTTTCACATTCTGCAATACTTGATGAATTGCGAAACAAACACTCATTTGTATTGATTTGTCTGTTTCAATAGAAATATCGTCATTCGAGATGCAGTAAAACTAAATTATTAACAGTTGATTATTCCACTTCAAATCTGTCATTGAGAACAATTAGTCAATTTGATTCTCGAATATAAGTAGAGCATAACTGAGTTATGTGATCAATTGAGTTTAATGACCAAATCCGTAGCGAATAGCGATGCAAGATTAATAATGTAATTTGATCAGAATATGTTCATATGGATCACACCTCTTTATTGATTGCTTAGAGCAATCACGATATAAGGCAAACTCAGTAATCAGTTTTAATTGATTATGCTCTTGAACGTTGAATAAATATCCTTGAAATTGTAAAAAGTTGACGATATCAAAGCACAACTCTAGTCGATGATGCGTTCTGCACCATCATGCAAGTACTTAGTCAAGAACGTGCAATATCTGCTGATTCGAAGGCTGGCATGTGAGCCTTCTCAAGTACTCTTTTGATAAAAATCGTTTTGTAATTACTCTGTTATTATTTTTTGTGGAATTTGGCTATGTTTGAAATATAATCATTATCTATATCAGTATTTCTCTTAAAGAGAAGGAATTCTGTCTTGGGGAGAGGGGACTGGAAGTTAATGTTAATTGCTCTTCCCATAAGTGTTCATCAATATTCTCGCAATTCTTGTCTCATCACAAGGAAGTGATTCGTTTGATATCACCAACAAATTCATGACAGCAGAGTGCTTGATTAATAGATTAGTTTGCTGATTTTCTTTTGATCATTTCCTAAGATATCGCAGGTTATCATAAGTGGGTGGGAAATTGCATTCATATAGGTTATTCAAGGGAACCGAAAATGGCGGTTTGCGATACAGCCAAACGAAGACATACAGCGCTAAAGCTTGAGAACCACTGATCGGTTTTTTTTCTTAAACTCATCTCTACAATTGCTAACTGAACGTCTTGAAGTTGGATATGTTCAACGAGCACATTTCTCATATATAACATCGAATTTTCTCTAAGCATTTTGCCAGCAACATATGAGTGCAGATAATAGTACTAGCTGCATTCAGCAAAACTGAAAAGTGTTTATAAAATGTTTTCGCCAACTTTCTAGTAACTGTTTTTGTTTATTTCCAAATCTGAACCTTCATATCTTACTCGTATTCAGCGATCATATTACATCCCTCACACTCTCATCCTTGTACGTTTGCTCGTAGCAATTATGTCATTGATTTTTCTTGAATTGACTTAAATTCCTAAATCAACCGCAGTTTTCTTCATCATTTAAACTATACCACCTACCAAAACATCCTTCCCCTTTTCATCGATGTTAACTTTTTATCGCTCTTTAGCGAACAAAAATATTGCGTTTCGAATGTCTTTCGACCGCCGTAAATTATTTTATACCCATCGAAGATACAAAACTGTTAGCTATTAGTATTGAGTTGTGTGCAGATGAATTATTTTAATGAAGTGCATTTTGCATTGAAGGAGGATGTTCACCGCTGCGAAAATTGAAATCGATTTGGCAACATTCACCTCCGTTACCGCAACAAATTCATCTCTTGATGGCATTATTGCAGTTATTTGCCCAACAAATTATGTTAGCGCAGCTCTATCGATATGGCTTTATTAATTCTGGTTCGTCAACTTGATTCGCATCATTTCTCTCTGCAACAGCAAAACGTTTCGGATTGTGATAATGCGCTCAGTTCGTTTTGGAGGTCACCGATAACGTTGATTTTCCCATGCCATGCGTTTCCAATTTTTTTAAATGAATGATTTTGCGATGCAGTCCATTCGTCATAAGTTGAGAATATGGTTCTGTATGTCACTAAAGTATCAGTGGATTGCCTAGATCAAATCCACTTGGAATAATGTATTCTTTCCAGAGGTGGGTACCGCTAACTAAAATGTTAACGAGATGCTCAATAATTAATGAACTAAAATGTTTACGCGGTACTTGATATACAACATCGATGTTGACTATCGGGTACCGCTTAAACAGCTCATGATAGGGATCCAGCTGATGATCTCGCTGGACAGATAAAATCGTTAGCGATATTCCTCACTCAATTTTGGGCTCACACTTGTGATGGGATCCGACCGACAGTCGGTCGGAAATATTCGACAATTTTTATCGTAATTCCGACCGAACCATTTGTAAAGTCGGTCGGAATTCCGACTGTCGAAACGACGAACTGCCAGTTCGGTCGGATTCCGAGCGATCGAGATCTCGCTCGGACCCCATCACTAGCTTACACCAGTTGATTTTTTCACAATGAACAGAAATTACTGCAGGCGATTCCATTGTAATATTTTCAAAATATTATCCAATGAGAACGATTCATTTCAGAAATTTTTAACGAAAAAACGCTTTCCGAGAAATTTTCAACCAATAGATGACTTAATGCATCTCAGGAAAAATATCACTGAAATTAATTTTTTAACATTATCGTTAATTGATTAACAAACAACTGCATTCAAACGTTTACGGTCATCGGAACTGTGCCTACCTCTGATTGTTTCGCATTACTTCTTGTTTGATAGGGTTGAAATTCACAAAGGACCTATCGATGATAGGTATTGTTAAAGGCGATTTTTTGAACACCGAATTGGATTTTGTGTACCAACGTGCACGACAGTTAGCAACAAATTTACCGATGCTCGATACTCGATTGCAAGGATTTCGAATCTCAGCTCATGATCTCGCTGGAACACCGATCGGCCCAAATCTTCTGCCAAGTGAGAACGAACCTATTTCTATTCTTGCACCATATTCAGTTGTTTATTTCAAAATTGTTATGTTGAAGAAAATGCGATGATATAAATGTTGAACTTTTCAACTGAACGACCTTTGCAGTAATAGAGGCGATCGCATTAATAATCATAGTAATATTGTTCTGGTCACTATCATTGTATAAAATAACACTTGCACGTATTATAAATCATAACAGTAATCATGATATTTTATCTGCCAGATTTATATCGTTATATATATATATATATATATATATATATATATATATATATATATATATAATAATAATAATAATATTTCAGTTCTCATGCACGCACGCTTGTTTGGTATTCCATTAGAGTTTGTGAACTTAGTTATCGCTCTGTTTGCGTATGCCTGCTCATATGCTTCAATATTTTGGAGAGTCAGCAAAGCGTTCAGTTTCTTCTTTTCATTACATCTTTTTGTTCACATAGTCACGATTATTTGGTCATACCTTGGATTCAGTGTCCTTTATCGTATTCAAGAAACCAACTATGCTAGTGTGCGTCCGGTTGGTCTCGGTAAGTTTCATTTCATTCGCAATTCAACTTATTTTCATCACCGTTGATTGCCTCTCTTTTGCTGTTAAGATGTTGATAGTTGCTTGACCAGTTGGTTGGGTGTCATCCATGAATGTGCATTTCTTAACACGCTTCCGATTTCTTAATTGAACGCCACATCGATGTGCACGGCAACTTGACTGAAGCGATGAATTATTTTTTGACATTCCGTTGATCCATCAGATTTTTGTTTCATTTTGATGTTATCGATATTTCTACACTTCACTGTGTAGAGATATAATTTGAAAAGTTGAACAAATGTCCGTCTTCTATCGTGCTTCCGTTGTTAGATGTACTGATCTCATGGATTCACTATGTGATAACAGATTTTGCTCCGGCAATATTTTGCTCCATCTTTTCAAAAGCTTCTTTTACAGATGATTGTTTAGAAATACCTTCTGTTGTAGTTATTCATGACCATCTATTTTCTTCTCAAGTTTCTTGTTTTTATCGTTCTAAGAAAACGTACATTTTATTCAGACGTCTATAATATTGATGTTTACTAATAATGAATCATACTGCTTTAATTTTGTAGGACGATTGTAAGTTGTTGAATTAATAAATCTATCATTTACCAATCTGTTCCAAGGTTCTTTTGACTAAATATTGTTCATGTTCGATCAATGGATCATTGAGAGTTGCATGAAAATATACCTTGTTCCATCTCAACTTTACGTGTTATCTCGTATGAATCTTCCTTTTATATCTTCCCATTCGTTTTCATTCCATCGTCAAACCTTCAGTGTTTATTCCATAAATTTTAGGACAGTATCTTAGCTCGTCAAAGCCACTAAAAATATATCATCCACTTGCCATAATTGCCACCTATGTAACCACGATGGTGCTTATCAATATCGCTCCTATAGCACTTTACACTTACGGGTACAACAAGTATTTTGTAAGTTTTATTCCACTTCTGTTACACGAATCAGTTATTCTCTATCGTTTACAATATCAATTTCATTCTTCGCTATTATTCGGTAATATTCCATTTATTTATTATGTACCTTCCATCGTTTTTCTTCACTGAGTAGTCTGTGGTGTTGTTTGTTAATGGAAATTTATGTTCAGGATCATTTTTTCTGTTTCATTTCATCATTTAGTTTAGAATGAAAATTTTTGGGTTCCTCTTGTTTCAAAATATACTGAAAAGTACTGTCATTCATTTTTTGACTGTATCAGTAAGCGATGAGTATTGGCTAGTCAGCGATACGATCTGTAGAGATTAATGACAAATACTAGAAGAACAGTGCGATGTCTTATATGAATGGCAAAATTTTTAAACGGATTGATATTTCAAGGTGAATCTGATGGCGTTACAGTATAAGAACAGTGCACGAAATCAAGGCACTAGCGTCAATGGTCCTCCGAGTGAATATTCTGAATATCGACGTCGAAGTTATCAGAGGTCACCAGCTGCGAAACTTTGTTGTGACGGGTATGTGTCATTTGCATCAGCTTCCTTGCATCACTCCTACGGAACGTTTATTAAGCATCTTTTTTTTGCATCAAATTAGTGTTAAAATAAATCGAAAATTGATAATCATGCAACGTTTCATTTTTAGCTATGCACCACACATTATTGCGATCGTATTGCTCGTACTAATAGTCATCGTTAAAGCACCTACTATTTATGCATTGATGGTACTCTATCAGGTGATCCATTTTTTTAAAATCATCTCAGATCCATTTTATTTGTTTGCACTCTATTTTATTTTCTATCAAGGTTCCATTTGATGCATTTCTTTTGTTTGATATTTTGATTGCCTAAAATATAGGTGCTCTTTCGAAATGAGGTCGTTAAGCATATTGATTTATCAATTTATTGTGCAATACTCTTCAGTTTTCAGCATGAAGAAAAGTCGCTATTGCTCTCATGTATTGTTATTGATATAACCTACCTCTTTACGTGGATTATATTTTGGCTTATTTTAACGTTGAAACGAGATTGGAATTTCAAAGTTGTACATCAAATGCGTGAGATTATCGCTTTACAGGTTTATAACAAATAATCTTGGCAAATGAGCATACAATGTTTAGGAAATGCAAAGCAGTATTTCATGATATGACGAGTTTCAGAATGAGAGTAATGAGTAATTAAATTTGAAACGTAAGTATTATTTTTGAAGTTGATGCTGTCTTTGAATGGGATCTATCTATCTCAGTTGCTTCTTGTAAAACAGAGCGGAGCAACTTGTATACGCCATTAGGAGGAGAATTCTCGTTTTGGTAAATTAGTTAAATTGTTAATGAAGATTCAGTTTGATGTGCTTGAAAGAGTTGATTAATTGTACACATTCATTTGGACTGCAGTAATTCAAGTCGAAGTTCTAGCATATAGCAGGCAGGTTTATTTTAGAACGCTCATAAAATGTTGGGTGCAGCAACGGGATCAGTGTGCGATAAAAATCCATCCGAGCTCAAAAACGCCGTTCTTTTGATGCATGGTGATCAGGTATTCACATTGTGTTTTAAATGAATGCTCATAATGCGCATTCAGAAATGCTTGATTCACTAATGCTGAGAGAATTTCGTTCAACCGCAGCGAAACTTCAATGATCGATGCGATTTTCCATTTAGAATTATGTTGATTGCTTGAATGTGAATGTGTCTGAAGTTCAACTATATACTGAAGACTGCAGATGGGTTGTTATGTGCTAAAAGACGCTTCCTTACAGATGTACATAACGGATGATCCAGTTGCTAAACAGTCTGTTCTACGGCATGCTCAGAAGAGCGGAATGGATGGATCGGCATGCACGGATGAAGTTTACTGGTTAAAAACAAATGGTGCACAGTCACCAACAACAAGGTATAAAATGATGTTTCAGAAATAATGCGTTGTGTGTGTGACCAAAAGGTGTCTTAATTAATATTGAACTGTGCCGTTTCATCGCTCTTTCTTATTGTTTAAAAGTTACAAGTTATTATCCTATGTGATTGCATTTTAAGGAAAATTCCTTTGAATGAAAACAATAAAGGTACACCAGAGATGAATCGCTTGTTGGGTGGCAACGCTGCTGCTGCTGCTGCTATAAGACGCCAAAGTGCCGATGACAATATCTCAACACCAGCCGACGCGTACCATTCGGTAGATATTAATCATATTCATCGGCCACCTTCAACCGATGATCTTTTGAAAATTGATGTTGTTTTTCATTCCCATTGTTGTCAATGCAATGAGTGACCAATACTAAAGGGAATTATTCTGCAAAGTTTACGATTCGAGTTCCAACTTTTCGGATCTTTTTCTTTTCAGCAGCGATTGATTTGGTTGGGAAATTTTTCGTTTGAATCGACACATAAAAATTTGATTCATTTTCACTTCTTTAGATACGACGCACTCCAGCTTCACAAACCAATTCGCAGTCAGCCATAGCCCAACCACTGTATAGTAATACAGAGGGCAGTCCACATGAAGAACGAACTTCGGCTAGTACTTTCGGCACCCTGCAGGTGAATGATCGATTAAACTGCGTATTTCTTATATTTTTGCCAGCAATATTTTATCTTATCCATCAGTGTCCGGTCACGTTTTCACAAGTTCATCGTGAAATCATTCAAGGAATCTTTTTAGCGCAATCAACGAGTGGAGTATGTCGCAACGTTGAATAGACCAACCATGACAGCCGTACAACAGCGACCAGTTGCAGGTCAGCAGCAGAACTCGATGAATATGAGTGCCCTGACAGCATCCGATTACGGTCGTGGTCAAATAGCGGTTGGTTAATTGGAATCCTTCCTTGCAATTGAGATGATTTTTGCTGTCAATTTGAGTTGTTTACTCCATCAAATGTATTTTTTCGGTTGGCAAAAATGGAGCAATTAAACAGTCATCAAATGTGTTTATTTGTCGTTCAGATATGAAGCACTGATCTGAATATGTGTTTAATATTTCTGATATGTCAGATCTCCGTGTATAGCATTTATTGTTAATTACACTGGGTCTCACCCTTTATCACTGCAGTTGTTTTGCCGAAAAGCAATCACAAAATGATCACAAAATACACGTAAAAAGAGATGATGTTGGTTTTTGGAAGTGAATTGCGAATCGCATTCGGATGCAGCAATGAAAAATAAGGGAATTTTAAGCATCATCAGTCAGAAGCATACGCATCAATCCATAAGAGTAGTCCCAGAGGAGTAGCACCTGTGCAGCAACTGAATGATTCAGCCGCGTTGACAGTACAACGTCGCGGATCAGCGCCACGAGATGATTCAGCTGATAATTCAACATACTCAAATCTGGGTGCTTCTTATGCGAGCACTTATTCTGCCTACGGTCATATACCACCATCTCAGGTATTATTTATTACATCGATTCAACATTTATTTATATATTTTATTCTATCGCTCCCTATATGTAATTCTTTAGCACTAGATTCACTCATAACTGAAGACGGTTTCCAATTGTGTCTGAATGACTTCCATCACAATTTCCATTCTTTATGCAATCGTTCCTTGTTTTTTCACTCGATTTTGTTGAGAATGTGGTCCGTAACAAATAATGGAAGCAATTATGATAATCAGTGGTTCTCGATCGATAACTAGTAGCTAATTTGATGTTGACTGTAACATTTCATTCGATCAGCTTTTAAATAAAAAGTTCAGACAAGAGCTCTTCAAAACCAACAGATAAGTCAGCAAGCGGCAGCTATAGCGGGTGCAAGGAACGCAAATAATGCATATGGAATGCAACAGGTTATTATTACTATTATTGTTTGAAACTACCAGTCAGTTGTTGCTTCACTGTGTATTTCAGATCTCTCATCAAAAATACTTTCAAATCTGTAAAGTTTTAAAATTCAGTCGAAAATTAAATTTTCGTCTCCATAGGTGTCTATTTGTTTGGTGTTATCACGTATTCTGTAAAGAGCATTCAAACAGGATGCCTAGATAGCGAATACTGGTCATTCATTAAGATGTTATGTGGATGGTGCGAGCTAAAAGAACACCTGTAGCAAAAAGATTGTTCTTTTAATAATAATCGAGCACTTTGAATCGTCGTCACATTACAGAAGTTCCAAGTGAGCGTATCACAACGACTACCTACTGACGGCATTATGGTAGCACCGTCATCGATGGGCTCTGTGAGAGCGAGTCCTCTAATAGGTGAAGATCGTATCACAAATGCACGTTCAACTGCTACTAGCAGGTGAGTGCAAATATATGATAAAATCGAATGAATAGACAGACACTTTGCTGCCGACTAATGTTAAGCGGTCGAAAGAAGAAGCAGACTGCAATTTGTGTTGTTTGCTGCAGGGAACAATCACCATATCAACGTTCGACCAACTTGAAACTATCGTCGTTCAACAGTGCGATGAATACGAGCAGTACAGATGCGCAAAAGCATGTTGCTGCTCATAGTACACTGCCGATCGCATGGTCACAGCAGCAACGAGCGCAAATGGCACAAAATTCTGCGCAATCGCAGACGGTTCAATGGGCCAGCAATTCTGCTTACAATAAGGTAACTTCACATTTTGATCGCCAATGTGCTGATTCATTTTAATTTGGAAGGAAGATGGGTGGGTGGCATTCTGAATAAATTAATCGAACACTTTAACGATAATCGCTATAAAGATTTGTTTGATTGAATATTCAAAGAGTAAGCTTAATTTTTGGAGAAAAACGAATGCAAATAGACATGCAGATATTACGTTTTTCATTTTGATTTGTTCACTTTCTCAAGATGAATAATCCATCATTTTTTCTCAGTTAGTTCATGGCACAAAAATTTATTCATTTTAAACGTCATAGCTTGTTTCCTACGTTTTTGAGTAGTACTATTCGCTTGATAACCCCTAAGCGACTGTTTCGACCATCATCCACTTTATCAATAGCAGTTCCATTGTCTCCTTCCTTATTCCTGAAAATTTTTCTTTAAAATTCCACAATTTTGTCCTATAGGTATGAATAATTCGTTCAATAACGAGTGAGTGCTATATCTTCAGCAAACATTTCGTCACAGTCGTTAGCAAGTAATGTATTTGACCAAAAGAGTCATTCGCAAAGAAACAGAAAACATCTTTTTTAGGTGTTTTATATTTGAGATGCGGAATTATTGTTCACTTTTCGTGAGTTTTTTCATTCATTCGAATCTTTGAGATAATAGTGATTTTTGGTGTGAACTACAATAAACAATGCACAAATTAACAAAGAAGCATGCTAATTCAATGCTGATTTCAGTGCGTTTTCAATTGGTTAAATAAACAGCTTTCCTCATCGTCACGAATAACATTTTCTCTCTCCTAATCACACTAATTCGCCTTCAGATAAATGAACCAGTGGATTCAATCCTGCATTCTTCTTTTAATGAACGCATGTAAAAGCACTTATAATTTGATTGAATTCATGAACTTGGAGCAGTTCCTCCCTTCCCCAATTTTTTATTACACTGAAATTTCTTTTTTCTCCCTTCTTTCATCCGGCCAAAAACGCATTTATTAAAATTTCAAACAATCTCACGACAAATGAAGTAATTGCTGTTTGATGCGACTGTGCTATCGCTTCACATATTCATTCATATAACTGCGATCGATTCTGTTCATTGAAATAATTTCATAAGACACGAATATTCGTTTAGTAATACAATAATTTGTTTGAAATGTACAATATGAAAGTGCCCACTCTTGCGTACATTCACCTGACGTTGCACTGATTTCCATATTGCCATCTGTTTGGTTACTCAGAGCACTGTTTGGAACGGTCGCCTAAAAATTGTCCGTTGAAAGATGTGCTCGTTGCGATGCCATCAAAGAAGATTTTTTTGGTTGTGAATTGAAATACGCAAAGATCATCTTGTTTAGTGAGCATGTGCAAGCAACCGTTCAGTTTATGCGTTTTATTGCCGATACATTCATATCAGTAATGCTCATAGTTTGATGAAATAACGAGAATTGCTCCTTCTGCTTAGCTGCCGATAGGTATCTTGGAACATTCAGCCTTAATTTCAAACTGAAAGTAAATCGTTTCTATTGTTCGTTTATTGAGATTGCGTTGTCAATAATACAAGTATTGTCGAAGATCTTTATTACAGTGTTCGCGATTTTTATTAGCTTTTTGCCGCATTTCATTGCTGATCTTATCGTAATTGTTATCTTTCATTTATTTTTATTGTTTCGTTATCATTATTATATCGCATTCCTGTCAAAAATTCCACGGACATCGTCTCTATAGCACACGTCAGAAAAAGATCTGCGAGAAATTCAGTCTGATCATTATTTACAAAGTGTTTAGCCACTAAATAGACGGTTGTTTCAGCTTTCGCAAATTACTTGCTCTAGATCACTAAACATATTCGTAAAAGTCACGATCTTTGATTTATTTTGTGTACAGGATTATGATTCATCCCTTCTTGTTTAGCTTATGCTTTTGAAGAGTTGCGACTTCTTGAATGTCATACTTATAGTTTATGTCCTTTCACTACGTTCAAATAATTAGTTGGTGATTTTTATTTCAATCGAGCATTCATGTGATTTCGTATGATTGAATTTAAATCAACGTTGGGATAATCCAGCAAAGCACTGTGTTCCTCTGCTGTGCATGAAAAAAAAAACGAAACTCAGTTTGTCACGTTTGCTTGTTTGGTTATGCAGAAACTTTCAGGCTTCTTCAATATCAACAAGTAGCAGTCAAGCAGATCAATGCTTCACACCCACATCAACATTAACCAGTCAAGGTAGTGTGAGCAATTACTCCTCTCAACACACACCCACTCCTGGCTCTCCAAATTTGGGACCGTCACATTCTAATGCTCTTTATGGCACGCATACACCGTCGTCATCTGCCAGTAATGCTCGTCACGCTGTTACAGTCGCAAATGCCAACATTTACGGTATTTTTAATTCCATTTTTGCAACTTATGAAGCTGATTCCATCCAAAATCTTCTTATGAACCTGATTTTATTCAAAATTCTCGCTATCTTCTCTTTCAGTGACCGATTCAGTTTGTTCGCATATGTTTTACTAACGACAAAGGGATCATAATTCTCGAAGCGACTTGTCATTTGACGTATGAATTGGATCATCACTAATGGAGACAATTTGAGGTAATATTGGTGATGAATCAAATAACACAGAGTCAACTTACGGTACGATTACGTCTGCAGATCGACTCGTGTCAAGCACAAATGCTTCTTCGCAACCACCTCCCGTTGCACAAAAACCCCTGCGGAGTGCTGCAGTTGCGACGGGTAGTACATCAATTCGACATCAGGTTAAGATGGTTACATCAAATACGAATGCGAAGGTGACCAGTTCACGTCAAGACGATTCAGCCAATTATAGCCTCACATCCAGCTATGAATCGGCCGAGAATCCGCGTCAAGGCAATATGTTAGCGCAGACGACGGCTGAGTACGCGACGAGTATTGTTTGATGTGATTCAAGCGTGATTATAAGAAACATTTATGGGTCGGGTTGCGCTCACTTTATAACCGCCAGTGAAGTGGATTGTTGTTGCTTAAAATTGAAATTTGAAAATTTTCGACAGTGCATTGCTTATTTTGGTTTTTCTTGGCCTCCTAGATGAGTGTCATTGTGAGAAATAATCCGATTATTGAATTTGTTTCAGTTTTGAAGATTGACTGCTAGAAAAATGAGTATGTATGAGCTGCCGTATCGAGCTATCTGCTAAAATGAGCACTGATCATATGTACCCAGTTCCACTGTAGCTTTCATTGACGACCACCCAGAGTGGCTCTGTAAAGTATTCACTGAATGGGGAACAAGTAAGTTAATAGAGCGAGCATCGAACCTCAATTAAGCTGTAATAGCAACATGCCATATCGTGGAGCTAACCGACTTCCTTCAGTGATCTCTAAATTTTAATGCTTATGTTACTCTCGATCTGATCTTATTCAGTGCTGAAGAAAGTTATCGGAAGGCTGATTTTTTCTCAATCTTGATTGAAATTGTATTTGGTCTGAAAGGCATTTGCTTTGAGTAGTTTTGTTTCACTATGAAGACTTATCGAATAAGTTAAACGAGTTCCATTTCTTGATTCACTAACTGAAATTGGAATTATGAATGAACAATGAAGGTCAAGTAATGACAGCAAGTGCTTATTTTTTGAATTGTTTTTGATCGTAACCGTAAGTGTTCTTCATTTTTCAAACAGATCAATAATAAGGACGAAATCATGAGGGAACAAAATTGCCACACTATGTACAAATAATTTGTCTGCTTAATTGAAGGATTTGAAACATTAATTTTATTCTATTAATCATTTTGCATGCAAGTATGTGTGTATCTGTTTGGATGTGTTATAATGATAACACTCTGTGGATTGTTTTTTATGCTACCTGTTATGTCATCGATGTAACGTTGTTGATTTTGGAAGTAACTTTTGTTATGTATCTGTACTTATTCATTTTAGTGTTGTTCATAAACGCGTGTTAGTTTATTCGTCAGTTGTTCACTAAAACTATATAATGCGACGTGATATCATCCAAATATGTAATCCATATTCGTTGTTCACATTGATTCTATTGAAAGCATGGTTATGCAATTCTGTTAATTGTGCAGAACAACATTCCGGTCAGTCAACCAAATAATTCCAACAAATAACACCGATGTGAGACAATATTTTGACCTCTTGAAAATGCCAATTAATATATGAAGTTTGGAAGGTATTTTCTGTTTGAGAATAAGGCTTATTGGTTTACTAAACACTTATTGACATTCACAAGAACTTTCAAACAAATATGATATGATTGCGGTAATAATCAGGTTTGTGTTAATTGCCTCAATGATTCTTAGGTATATGGAAGAATGTTAGTTTTGCGTGCTGAAGTAATCCTAAAAGAATGCACACTAGGTGCTGTTAAGACTGGCGTTGTTTCTTGTTTGTAGGTGATGATTATATTGTTTTTGCTTTATTGGTGTTGTTGATGTTCGCATAATTTTGTTGTTGGAGTTCAGTTATTTTCAATCAAGTGTTTCTCGTTTTTCATTCAGAAATAAACTGCTTGTTTATGTGTGCCATTTTTCCTCTATGATGATCTCAAATGTACAGAAATATTTTCGTCTGATTGCACTGATAATTACACAAAATTTTCAATTCAGAATCACCACACATTATAGATTAGTTTAAAAGTGAAGAAATATCACTTTTCGCGGATAAGAAGAATGATTTTTTATTGCTTTTCTGATCGGCTGATAGTAAGAAAAATGATTCAATATGATTAAAATTTGTTGCCGGAGTTGAACGCTAATCGAGAAATTTGAGTGAACGGCAAAAATGTCTGCCAACGTTGCAGTTTGTTGATGCATGAGTAGACAGTTAAATTGGTGCAACGCTTTGTTTAATGGCGCCAGATATTTATTGCATGAGGGCAATTACCTCGAGAAACACGTTATTTTCGATGTAATTAATTGCCTGAGAATTCATTTGCTCGGACACTTTCGCGTAAGACACTATGTTCTGTGTGAAGAAATGAAACGTTTCGAACTGTGCTAATCAAAGTCGATTGTTGTACTCAGTGGACTTTCTTGACCATAAACAAGCAATAATGAGAGTAAGAATAGACATTATAATAATAATGACAATACTGATAATAATAATAATACCTTGACGACCAGATATTGCGTATAGGTTTGAAATTGCGGGTATCGAACACTCCTGCGGCTGAGCTGATGCTTTGCGTCGAAACGTCTCGCAATTTCAAACCTATACGCATTATTTGGTCATTATTATTATATTTATTTTTATTCTTACTCATTCTTACTCTTGTTCTTTTTCTTGTTCTTATTGTTATTCTTATTCTAATCATTACTGTTATTACTCTCATTCTTGTTCTTACCTTATTATTATTCTTGTTCTTATATTTATTTTTATTCTTATTCATATTCTAATCACTACTGTTATGATCTCTATTCTTATTATTGATGAAAATGCGTAACTCAGCGCTACTTCAAAATTTCATAAACCAACATCTTAGTCGTAAACAAGCTTAGAAAACAAAACAGGTTGCCTTCTTGTGCTTTCATGGCATATGCTAAATAATCATACCATGTAACAATATCACTGTGAACGGATCTCTTCTCGCTTTAGCCAGATATAATTGTACCGTCAAAATTTGTTCGAATTCGTCAATTGATCATTTATTTTACAGCAGCGATCTACGAGGCAACTGATGAGATTACTATGATAAAATCAAACATAAATTCGTGTTGGAAATAAACGATTGCTGATAAACATGCGCAGCACATTTGATAGAGCATCGTTAAGTAAACATGAACGAATTCGGTATTACTTGCTTTAATCTGCGCTTCAGGCAAATGTTGTGTGTAGTCATTCAGTTGAGGTCATTCACATTCTAGCTTTCACTGTACACCACACGATTTGTGTCGTATTGTTGTTTCAGTGTGTCTCTAAATGGTTTTTGATTCACCTTACTGAATGTTGAGATGTCATCAAGAGCGTTTAACCCCAGTCATTTTTTTCTTAAGCTTTACAGACTAAAATAGTGTAATTAGATATTTGTCATCTCAGCGGTATTAAATCCGAAAATGTTAAAATGTCCATTAGATGTAAATTACGAAACGGTGAAATTCTGTTCGATGCTTTACGAGCTGAGAATATTTCATCATATGTTCGTAAATAGGGTTTGCACGAGATATCGGAACCTTACCTTATCAGTTCTTCATTACAATTACGATTCTCGAATTTATTTTCCTTTTGGTTTTTTCTTCATTTGATGTCTCAACGCATTTTTCTCGTTTGATGCGCATAATCAGTTGCATTTTCAACTATTATCGCAGCTTATTCCATGTTTTCTTTTATGAAATCTATAAACTTTCGTTGAGGTCAGCTTCGCTTCTCCTTTCTCATTATTTCCAATTTCAGTACAACTTTAAGTTGCTTCGCGATTACCTCTATTTTGTTGTTCCTCTGATGTGAACATTCTTGATCTCGTTCATCTTCATCTCGTTCGATGAAAACCATAGCATCTTTATCTGCTACTGCCATTTCAGTTTCGTGCTTCTTTAAGAGGGTCGTCGTTTCCAAATTTTCGAACTTAACATTGTTTTGTATACGTTTGTTTTTAGTTCTGCCTCCGGCCTCATATCACGTACCGTTTCCGTCAAACTTTTCTTCACTTCCTCATCATTGCTTTGAATAGTAGATACTAGATAACATCTTCATCACCTCAGCTCCTCGTAATTATCCTTCTATTTCTTTTTAATACCTTTATAATCCGTCTTACCTCCATAACTTTCATCCCTTTAGCTCATTTCTACTTTTCCGAATTACTTTCTATCTGCTCCCGATTATCATAATATATTCAAAGAAAATTACCTGTAAACATATTCATGCTTCATGTCATCAACTAAACAAACCGTTGATTTGCTCCAGGACTTAACGGGTGACCCAACTCATATATAACCACTATTCCGATCGCACATTTAACCACCGTCTCCCTTTCTTGATACGTATCTCCTACCACATTCACATACTTCCAGATATTCAAATGCAATACCATATCTTCTCTTTATCTTCAAATCAACGAAAACATAATTCAGTTTCTTATAACCTTCCCGGGGTTTATCTATTACTTGAAGTAGAGATGACATCCGTGATGCTTTTTCTTGTCATGAACCCGAAATGACGCTTGATGTTCAAAGCGTATCTTTTGAATCTTGACTGGATAACACTTTCCTCTATCTTCAACTCTATACTCCTGTATTTGATGCAATTGAGAATTTCGAACAACTCATCATTAATGTTTTTCATATTGTTTTAATATCGAATGGATTGCGTCAAAAGGAAATGAAAAAAAACAGTTGCATAATAAGGAAAATGAGATTTTAAAAACGACACTGATAGAATTACTGTACAATAGAATTTTATTCAAGATGTCGACAACAAAGCCATTTTCTTCGAATCGCATTCATGCTTTGCGTTTTTCACATCGAAAGCAGCGTTCATCAAGTTGCGTGAACCTTCACTGTCAACATAGCTCCGCTCCAGATGATAGCGTTTCACAGATCAGTAAGTGCACACTTTCAATGATATCAATTGTACCCATCGTTTCTCCCATTTCTTTGAATTCCTCAATCCATTTTAAGTACAAGCGAGTTTGTTTGTATTTGATTGTCATTTATTCATTTTTAATGAGATAGTGCGATAAGAGGTCAATAATTGCAAGTTGTAAAAAAAGCATTATTTTAGTCAAGCCCTTAGCTATTTCGTTTATTTGCACATTCACTGATAACTAAAGCAAATTTCAGTAATGAAACTCAGTGAAAATAACAGTTCTTCCGACTGTGATTACATGTATTTCTTTCCTTTCCACTGAATGTTCCACGGTTTCGGAAAGTATAGCGCGATTACAGTTGTGTTCGATCTTGTAATTTCATACAATTTCAGCGTTCCATACGGTAAATGGAAACTATCACGAGCAAGAGTCCTCATCTTCATTGATAAACCATCAGTTTCTTACCATATCTACGGCAGATTCTCATCAATCATCCAACATACCTTCTAATTCTTCACAAAGTGAGTCATTTAGTTCCATCCATCTGTGTGAACAGGCATGCGCTATTGTCTTGAAACAATCGGTGCTAACGTGAATTGTCTATGGGTTTTAAGGATAACAAAGCTCAGATTCATTCCATCTTAAAAGATGAACAATTTCTAACCTCATCGATGATTTCATTAAAGGATCTGCCAACTCGAGCCATCTGTCAGCAACGTTGCATCATTCATTGAGGTATAATGACAATGCTGCATTTACTCCAAGCACTTCTTCATCCTGTCGTGAATTTATCAGCAATAATTTGACAAATACTCGTTTATTGTGAGTACCTTCTCAGCATCGGTTTGAATTGAAATTGCGATTTTTTGTTGGCGGTTTCGCGACAACTCTATTATTATATTTGATGAGAAGCGAGGTATCAGAGTGATTCATTAGACTATGTTAGTGTCGAATGTAAGAAATTTGATATGAAATGAATGCGAAATGTATTATATTTAGGAGTACTAATAGGAATGCATTGATGGTGGATTCATTTGGATTACCAGCGAGAGAAACGTTGATCTATGAATGTTTCTTGTTATCGCTTGGTGCTGTGTCAGTGGAGTATCGACCAAGTGCTGCATCTGTTATCAGCAAGGCGATTGCTTCTTTAAAGCATCATGCAATTGTTGCGAGAACCATATTTATGCAAATTTATTACAACATGGTATTGACATATAATTACTTACATGGGATCTTCTTGATAAAAACACTTACGAAAGTATTGCTCCTTTGTAGATCGTGGTTTATAATAAGAAGAAGCAAATAACCCATCGATTATTGGCCAGTAATATAGAAGTGGCGGTTGCATCAGCCGAAAATCGACAATTGCTTGGTGTTATAGTCAGATCACCGATGAGAGGTATGTAACAGTTTATTCACTCATTCGTTTGGAATGACCGATGAAAAGTGTTAACAATTCTTAGAATGAATTAAGATCTCGCAAACGGAGTAACATTACCTCAATCCTACAAATTAAATGGAAGTTGTTTCAAGATTTCTCAACTCACTCTATAGCTCTTATAAAGCAATGTTATGATGACGACCTCCAATTTTTGAATTGTGAGTATGGATCAATGCCCTGACTTCGATCACTGGTGCATGTTCATGGAGGCAAATTTTTGCGTCCACTGAGTCGCCCTATATTTTTTGATGCAATTGCAAATTGAACATGTTCGCTCATATGGAACATTGAAAATATTCATAGTGTTCACTTACAAATATCAACTTCATTTTAGAACACTTTATTTGTCACGTTTTCGGCGTTGATGAGCAACTGTTGTTTCATTGTGCACACGAGAAGTACACGAAACGATACGGAATTAAATGCTCGTTAGAATTTTGTTCTCATTAATTTTGTTCTCATTAAGCTGTTGATTAGGATTTGGGTGGGATGGAGTTCCAATGAGGGTAAAGTTTGGTCGACTGACACCGAAAATTGCTGGCCACTGACCGAAAGAGGTTGATCGGTTGGTGGTTACCAAAAGCCGCCTTTCAGATACCGTCGACCAAAAAACTGGAAAGACTCTCTGTTAACCGAACTTCAATGACCAGCGGCGAAAGAAGCCGATCGATACTCAAAATTTGCCTTGTCAGTGACCACTGAAACAAATCTTTCGGTTCCCATCTCTAGTTAAGGTTATCGTCATCACTGAATGGTCATTTTTATTTCTTTGAAGGTCATCAAACACAAATATGCATAGTTCATAATATTTCCATAACTCTGTCTACACAAAGTATTGAGATGGGTAACAGATGGGGATACGTTTAGCTGCACGAATATGATTATCACTTATTGCAGACGAGTTTATGATGATTCGATGGTTTTCTGCAATGAATTCCCGCATTCGGCGATCAGTGTTGTACGTAATATCAATTACATGCAACATTCACCAAAGGTTCATTTATTATCACACGC
Organism: Anisakis pegreffii; assembly: GCA_035041965.1. Lineage (NCBI taxonomy): Eukaryota > Metazoa > Nematoda > Chromadorea > Rhabditida > Anisakidae > Anisakis > Anisakis pegreffii. The sequence continues at coordinate 51,634 of JAPYMA010002803.1, forward strand.
CATCTAACGTTCCGTATCTTTTGAATTTGGACAACTCGTTATTTATTTGTATTAGCGATAATGATAGCATTAATCTGAGAAAACATCAAGAATTCCGAATGTTGTGACGAACGCCGTTCGTTGTGTTTAATTCATAGCCTCTGGAATTACGCAAACTTCATCAGTGTGTTGTGGAAACACTGCTATTGATTAATAGTTATTCAAATTTACCTCTCTTTTACATGCCCAAAAATTACGTTGAATTTGTAGTATTTCTGTTGAAAATAAATGAATTCAGCGAAAATTTCCAAGTTGATCATCAACCGTGAAGATGAGGATTTTGTTGCTTATGTTTAATTTATTAGATAAAGATCGAAGCAAACGTTAAATCGAAAACAAACTACTCATCCAATACAAAGAATGTTAATGGGCAGTTATATGAAAACTCGATTCTTTCATCATTATGTAAGTTAATTTGTTTGTAAAGATTTTAATACTACAACAGCAACAGTTGATCAGTTATTTATTTCCTCGCCAAAACAGTCCGTATACAATATATCACGACATTAACAGTCAGAGAGAAGCGAATGATAAAATGGACTGTTTGATAAAAAATTTTGACTGCTTACCGTTAGCCACAACTGATTCTGGTACTAAACGTAAATGTTTTGAATCCCAATAAGTAGTTTTATTTTAATCACCTATGCGGACATACTGTTCGCTTTGAATGACTTACTCAAGTTTTATGAATATCCGTTAGGTGCTTGAGGAGTAACTAATCTGCAGCTTGCAACGATACAAGTGGATCAAATTTGCTGCCTACACGAATCGAACAACAACGGAATTTCAGGGCTCAAAGGTTAATAGACCACACACGATATGCCTCAATTTATGCCGATTATTCTCATTCAATTCCGAAATCCGCTTAAAGTAGGAGGTAGTAGGTTTTTGTTCTGGAAAAGTAAGAATGTAAATTCAGTGTAAACTTTCTCGGCCTTATAAATCTGCTCCTTCGGTAGAAGGTTTTTATCACGAGATCGAAGTCAGGTTACGAATGGGGCAAACACTGAAGGTGGAAAATGATATATTTGGTGTTTTCGCAGTGCGATCTTTTTCAGAAATCATCGTTTACTTGAAATGGCAGCAGCTGGAGAAACCTATAAAAGGGTTGATTTGTCACCAGTGGAATTGATTAACTCTTCTCTCGAGCGACAAGAAGCATTCTGCGGTATAACTGGTTTCTTTGTGTTCTTTTTGTGTAAATGCGAAAGCGATCTAAGCATGCAATTAGAAAAAAACAATCACTGACAAAGTTAGAAGCAAAGCATATTCCGTCAGTTGTATTTATCAGCATGTAATGATGACTGAACAGCATCTACGAAAGCATGAGATAGCCTAAACTTTGACAAAAATAGAGGAAGACTTGTACTTGTCACATTATCAAGATGAAATTATCACTTTGTTTGCTTTCCACTAAGAACGCTTTGCTAAAGTTCTTCGCGTATCAGTTGATACCGTTACCAATTCACTAAGATTACCAGATGGTCACATCGATATATCTCGGAAGGAAGTTACTTGCACCGATCGAATTACCAGCACACTGATGGAGTGATTTGTGCATTACTCATTCAATCGTTTATTCATTTATTTTTGTATTCAGATATTTCAAGAACAGAACATGATAATAGCAACAAATGCTGTGTTAGATGTAATGCACATGGAAAGTCGGAGTGTCTTAAAGAAAAGGTTAAACTTAGTAATTTTTACGATATCTTCTTCTCAAATAACCCGATTTAATGTTAGAATGGACATTTTATATTCATTGTTATATATAAATTGCACATGCACTGGTAGAGCACAACATCGCGATAATTGTTCTCTTTATCTGAACTATGGCATTCTGAACTCTCTTGTTTTAACTACCCAGTAGTTTCAGAGATCACTGTATTGTTTCTCAGTATGTGATAAATGTTTATTAATGGTTGTGTGATTTCTTATCAGGTAATTAATAGGACCATAAAATTTGAAATAATACTGTGTTGATAAGGAAACGTCTTTGCTGAAATAATATGGCGTCATTCAGTTTGGAACGTATTCACTAGAACTTTGCTCTTTTTTTTATTATAATTCAACGCTTTTTCAATTTTTGTGAAATTAGTTCGAGAGAAAAAAATTACAATACCAACAGCTGCGCTGTGCATCCTTAACGATTGTGCTCGATTGCATCTAATGACAACCATGAATACTGCAGAACCAAGACAATTGCTAATGATTTCATAAAATCAGTGAAATTCTTCGTTGACGTGTATTCTTGTTCTTTCTTGAAGCAAAAAGTCTTTTAATTTCAAAATTCCTAAATTCGCATATTGCACACAGGCAGCTGTGAAGTTTGCAGCAGTTAACTGATTTGTGCTCTGATATGAGATGAATATATGAAGTTATTTGTGAAGCGTTGCTGCCTAGTACACAGTACGCTTCCTTGCTTGCTGCCTTCGCATTCGGCTGTAAACTCAAAAACATTAGTAACGCTTCGTCACCTTACAATGGACGCTTCATTGTTATACCTTTCGAATGATTCAATTCAAAAGTGGCGTCAATTTTAAGATGAACGCGCGTCTTATCGTTTTTTCTTTTACTTATTTGCGTACATCTTCTTGTGTATACATATATTTAGGAACTAAATTCAAAATGCAATTTACTAACTTTTATCGAATATCTGTTATCAATTTGAAAATCACTTTCTTGCGTCTGTTCTTTTATTACGAATGCAGATTGCCATACATCACCTAGTCACTACGCATCAGCGATCATTTTGTCCTCTTTCTATCGTTATGCGAATTATTCTGTATTTGCTTTTTTTTATTTTGAACTGGTATTAGTTAGGCTTAAATTTTGGGTCAAATTCAGTGAAGATTTGCATGGTTTATAGACGCTAGAGAACATTATCGAATGAGAGTTGATCGTTGACAGTCAACAGTAGAACTGCTCCACACTTACAAGGAAAGGTCACTGACGTTTCGTGACGAGATATACCCGCTGGGCCACGATATATCCGCTGTATACCCGCTACCGCACTACCCGCTAGGCTAAGCCACCGCTGCCACAATGAAATTCAGAACGTCACTTGAATACACTGAAAACCTTTTTCTCGCCACGTCTCGCCTCCCTCCCCTTTGTTTCGCAAAAATTTCATACATATTCAAGATCAGCTCCAGGAGCTCTGCAATATGATGTATATCTCATCACGAAACGTCGGATTAATTTCGTGACCTTTCCCTCAATTCTTCCAGTTTTCGCTTCGATTTTTAACGCAACGGCCAGGAATGATTCTTGTCAACAAAGGAAAACGCCGTACAAAAATTTGCAGCAACCTAGTCATTTCCCGAGCTACGCGAGCTGTTCGAATTTTTCACTGTAGCAGTATTGCTGTTTGCTGCTCGTTTCTTGTATCATCTCCTCAATTTTGATGTCAAAGACAGTGACGACTCATGTCTGTCAACGAACAGTCACTGTTGAAGTCTAGTCAAAAATATTATCAGTAGATCCTAAGTTCAATGCTCGAACTTTAGCATTTTTTTTCAAGTAGCGCGTACTATCATTGGTCATGAATGGCTGACCTTCATACCACATACGGAGTAAAACTAGCGGCACATTACCTTTCCTCGGTAGGTCCGTCGAAAATTTTCAGCCAAAAATATCGCATATGTAGCTCGGTGAACGCGACATATACATGCGATATTTTTGGCTGTAATTTTGCACAGAAGGTTTTTCCTAACAAATAAGAATCGTTTTTTGCATTGTGTACCAAAACTTGACAAAAATGATCGCTCAGTGGTAATTGATGCTCACTACAGATGAAAAATTCGAGCAGCTTGAGAGGCTGCGAAATTTTCTTCCTACACCGATTCTTCCTACAATAAAATGAGCCAATTGTGTTGGGTCCATCAAAAGTAGGTTGAAAAAATCGAGAAATCAAGCAACAAGAAGGAACACTCAATTTATTGCCAGACAAGAACCTTCGAGCTCCTTTCGCCAGCTTTAGTGCAGTATTTTTGGCTGAAATTTTACACGGAAGTGTTTCACAAAACATGGACTAGAATTTCGAAGTTCGGTGGGAAATGTTTCAAGGCCACCTGTGCATCACCATAATAAACCATTGCTTTGATGCACTTTGAATGCATTTCACTGCGTCGTTAGTATAATAATTATTTGTAAACAATTTTATTTGTTTGTATCAATTGTCTAACGATAAGAACATTGCCGCAATATCCATCGCTTGATTTTGTTCATCTGCCACAGTACTGTCCTCGTGTTCCGTTCTCCCATTTGGCCTTTTAACGGATCCTCATTCCCTTCCTTTAACAATTTACGTAACCGTATTCTCGCCTCATCTCATAAACTATCATTTCTCCACAACCAATCACAAGAAAATCGGAAAATTGATCCATTGTTTAACAAGTTTGCTGCCAACAATTTCTTACTTGCATTGCAAGGAATCATTTTTTTTAATAATCAAGCAAACAATCACTTTTTATAACACAGGAAATTCATAGGAGAATTATGAAAAAATCAATCCACAATGATGTGCCAGCCTCCCTAGTCGCCGTCCCCAACCAGAAAAAAATTCAAGGTACCTGTCCAGTTAAAACCACCGGTTTGTAATCGTATTTTTCGAGATTGTATGTTTTTCTGCTTATTCGAGATGCAGTTCGATTTAATGTCGACATCATGTGATCGCTTTTAAGCGTTTGCGTTCTTTATGAATATGAATATGAAAACGAAACACTAAATGTTGCATTCGATTAAGCAAAAACTGTATTGAACGGGCGAAGAAAGTAAAGGAACGAGTGGATATATACCATTGTACGATGAGGTGTTTATGAGCGTCGTGATTTTTTTGCGTTGCCATTGCACTGGATGGTCGATACAGTATGACCGATGAATGTACACTATCAGTGAACAATAAATCACTTGTACCAAGTGGTTCGCAAACAGCGACGTCATCAGCACATTGTAAAGGATTACGTGGTTTCATGGATACTGTCTTTGAAGGAAAATATTTCATGCGTAACAAAAGTGAAAAAATCTCAGTTCAGCAACAAAACCTAAGGAGTGATAAAGGTTCAACAAAAATGCTACATATCGACAATGAAAACAGCGGTCGGACTGAACCGAAACTGAAGACAACAACATCGTTGGCTGTACACGAGCCAGTACAAAAATATCATGGGAAAATAACTGATGAACTGGTTCGTGCAAGTAAGGAAAGGAAAAATAAAATGAACGAAATAAGTGAAATCCCAGCAAAAAGGCCACATTCAGCTCGACCTGACAAATCATTAGTGAAAGCCGTCGATACTAATTATGGTAACAAAACTATGACTCATTCATCAAGGCAATCATCTCCAAGCGTTGTACGTATTCAAAACAAGCGAAGTGTTCGAAATGTTAAGAAAAGTTCTCAGTCCTCATCATCTCAAGCTAAAACCCATCTACTGCGCGGCTTTTCATTCCGAAATAAAGGCACTTCCGTCCATTGCCAGAAAAATGTTCTTTCACCGTTGTTATTATCATCCTACAATCAAAAACAACGAGTAGATGCTATGGAACATAAGATGAATTCGTCGTTTGAAGATTCATCAGCCCTCACCAAAGTGTCCGATGGACATGAAAGTGATAAGCGAGATATTAAGCTTGCGGAAGTGAATGTTCACAAATCATCTGGAATGTTCGATCAAACGATGGAAGGAAGTTTCAATGAGGTTTCAATTGACCATGCATTACAACAAATAGGCATTAGTTCAGTGTCTGATGAACGGAACTCCGATCGAAATGTCGCTAAAAGAAATGAGACAATTTCAAAAGTGATGAGTTATTCACCGAAAACAGTGTCGAATTGTCGAGCACTGAATAAGCGCGCTGAAGACCGTGATGATAAAACTCCTATTCTGGCAGCAGTAACATCTAGCTGTACTAATACAACCACTTCCAGCATTAGCAGTAGTTTCCAACAACATCGCGTACGATCGTTGATACGTTGCTCACGCCAAACACAACGCTATCAAATGCAGCAAAATCATCCTCAATCGGTTGAGGTTATTAACCCAGCAACGCCATTTAAGCGTGGTTTTGTACACTTGCGTGATTCAAGGAGACGTATTGCTGAAAAGATGCATCTCAGAAAAAGTCAACCAAACATTGCGGATTCACTTGAGAAGGCAACACATCAAAAAGCTTCACAGCAGTTATCTGATCATTCAGCAACGAGAGTGAAATTTTTGAATGAGAATAAACCAACAGTAATGAATAAATGGATTCGTATTGCAAAAACAACATCCGCATATGGGAATTTGGCGTTTGAAAGAAGTGGGAATTTGGTGAAGCATGATTGTGTTGAAGAGAATAAATCATGCTGTTATGCTGATATTGACCTCGTCGACAACGATTACGATGATGACAACAAGACTGAATCCGATCAAGCAAAGCTACACAGTCGAGAGGCATATTCAGCACGAGTTCGTGCGAAAGATTCACCAATTAGTTCTAATCAGCAACATGAAAACAATTTAGGCAATACACATCAAAAAGCAGATATCTGTGTATATACAACGAATCAAAAGGTTCTTGATGGTTTACCTTACGTGGACAGTGATGAAACAGAGTACTTGAATGATGAAGAGAACATTTTTGGAAAAAAAATGAAAATTTCAAATTCAAAATTCACTTATGATCAATGTTGTCAACCGAATGGTTTTCTTATTGGTCAGATTCTGCAAGAGCTTCATATGAATCGTCAATTTCTGAACAATAATCGTGCAAGTTTTTCATTGGTAAAAAGCGATTCAGACATTCCCGATGAACGGGAACGTAATATGATTTCGTCCTCCATCGGATCATTCTCTGACAAAACTGCTCCATCACCAAACAAACCCAAAAGTGTGGAGCGCATCTGTACTAATCCAAATGACCGCAGTGTTTGTGGGACAGTTAAAGAGGAACTGCAGTTCATATCTGAAATCGGTACACGTTCAAGTGCTTGGTTCAGTAAACAAAACCATCTATCTGAAGTTATCACCGCGAACGTTCCTGTGTGTTCCGAGCTGCACAAATTTGATAAAGATGAAGTATGCAGTTAGAAGCATTGATCGCTCTCATATCTTTTGTACATTCATTTAGCTCACAATCAGATAACTGCGTTATAATTTGCCATGTATGATCCCTACACATTTTTGAGATATAGTTTTGATATCCAAACAAGTTTACGATAGGATAATTTCATTTTTTGAAACATACAAAAGATGTTTTTATGCCCTAAGAGTTAAAAACATCTTTGTTGAAAAAGGCAACAGTTGCATGCACCCTCGCAATTCGTCGCATTTTCATTGAAAAATTGTAGCTAATGCCGGAATTATGAGCATCAATGTTTCGATTATATTCGCGGTAAATTTTAGAGCTTGAAACGTTTATAATCCATTACTGATCAGCTGTTCTGTTGTATTTTTTATTGTGAACCTAAACTCGATTGATGCTAACGAATTAGCGATTAGTGGTTATTTTGGTTTGGTTGAAACGGCAATCGGTTGTAGAAAATTTTTGCTTTACAGATATATACCCACCATCTAGAGTGAGCTGTAAAAAATGGATGTGTTTATTATTTCGTGAAAAGATTCAATTCCAGCATCGCTCAATTGTTGCGTCATCAAACGAAAGTAAGCCGTATGCCATAAATGACGACAAAAACTGTTGTGGTGAGGATCTTCGAGAAGATTTTGGTGCTAACGCCAGCTGTTCTTACAGCACAGTTCCATCTCTCAAACGCATGGTTTGGTTTTTTGATTTTCGTTCACTTTTCGTAAATATTTAAGCTCATTCTCGAAAGACTCGAGCAAATTCATTCGAATTCATATATAAAGATTCGCGCAAAACTGCATGTATCCACATATCCGTGAACAATGAAACACACGGATCAGCATATAGATTAATAGAAACTTACACATTTTCACGGGTGATGACTTTAGTGATTGACTGAGTTCGTTGTTTTTTCATATATTTTTTGCTTGGCCAATAAGAACTTGTTAAATGTCCTGGGTGTGGACAACACCGGTCTCCATTTTTCAAATATTCTGACGCTGCCGTTAGTGGTGATGTTGTATGTTATAGATAATTATGAGTAGGATGGATTATGTGTGAAGTGTTGTTGAAAGAAGAAGGTGATTGAGGTTGATGCATATAAAATGAATGATTCAGTGAATCTGTTGCGGTTAGGCACTTTCAGCGTTCAGCTAGATAGAAGTTAGAATTGAGTGAGCGAGCGCAATTCACAGTGAGAATGAAAATGACTATATGACGACGAATGCTCGTGGACTGAATTGCTTCGTGACACGCATCCAACACACATACCACATATCTAGCACACAATCGATTCTGCGCAAAAAAATTGTACTGCCGTCAGGCGTACCGCTAAAAAAGAAAATCTATCCACTTGAACGCATCCAGCTCGAGAAGGTGGTTTACTTTTCAAAACTGATCCCTTCATTTACTCTTTTCATTTTTTTCATTATATCTATAAGGGTCAAAGAAAGTTGATTCTACACACACAATCAAATAGCCGTTATATTCTAGTTGTAATTCATAAAAAGTTGTAATTTGCGTAATGAACTCTTTTTTACAGTCACTGATTTTGTACTAATAAACGATGAAAAGGTTGACGAATGTAACTGATAGGCTGAGAATATTAAAAGTAACCGAACTGAAGGTCTTCGTTGAATAGAAGTAGTTGATTTCTCGGGAAGCGTTTCAAGTAGAGATCATACATCATGGCACGAACGGTTGCGTTAACATTTTCTTTTTTGTTTATTCGTCTGTTTGCGTAATTGTGTTCACTACATTAAAACTTAACTAGCATTTATACTTGTTGAATTGTTTTTTCATAACCACCTTGTTTGTTCCCAGCAAGCCATTCATTTCCTTTCTTTCATAGGTATAGTATATGAATGTGCAATTTTATTCGCTCTCTCGTCAAAAAGACATCGGAAAACATTCGTTACATTAACATTTATAGCATCGTATCTCGAAAAGAATCTTTATCAATCCGAACTTGATTCTTACTGTTTTGTCCAATCGAATCGGTTGCTCGATGCGAAACTTTGCCGTTTTGGATAGAAAAAATATATGGCAGTCATCGTTTCCGAGAACACGTATCATCGTATTTGTGACTGTTGTCTACTCTACTGTCTGTCATCGATTCCGTTATTCGGAAATGTTTAGACGAGCAAACAAGTAATCAGTTTGTTAAGTTGGTCGAGTCGACTTTCATTCCTCCCTTTGAATTTTCAAAGTGACTGCTCGTAATGAATACTAAAGTGAAAAATTGCCGAGATTATGTTGGATAGTCGATGCGTACAAGATCTCGGCGTGATAACATGTTTTAAACGTGTTTTAGTGGTCATTTGGAGGAGAGGGGGGACTCATAACTGATAATAAATGGTCGTTCGCTAGTGTGATAAACCAACTTGAAATAAGATTGCGCTGTTGGTTAAAGATAAACTTCATCACTGTAATTTCAGATCTTCTTCCTTCATTGTAAACAACCGTGTTTGTGGTTAGAGGTAGACGCTTGAAGTTACATGTTGTTTCATATTCCTCAACCTGATGTGTTTCACAACTAATTAGCAATAGCATGTTTCAATCGAAGCATTTACTCATTTGATAGAGGAGTAGTGAACATGATGATTTGACAAGAAAGAACAAGAATTTCAATCGGAATGCGAACGATGCGAAATTTAGAAGCACTCATTGTTCACTGAAGAATCAAATCTGCAAAATAATTCAGCTTTGTATTGCTGGTTCAAGAATCATTCTAACCAATCAACCCCTCTTGCTGAGTAATTACAATCGACAATTTTGCTGTTACTCCTAACCAGCGGTGCTTTTCGTTACTGTCGTCGTTTCTTTGCTTGTGCAGTGCAGTGGTCAGTTCTCAAGTAGAACGCAGTGTGTGAGAGACGAAACGTATCCTTTGCATACACGACTTTTATGAATAGAGAATCGTGACTGTATCTGGTAGAGGTATATTACCATTTTTAGGTAACATGAATTCGTTCTTGTAAGATTCACGCATCACTGCTGCTCTATCGAGAACATTACATGATACGAATCTAGGAGCACATATTGTGGCTGTTTGCTGAATGCGAGATTGTCGTTCACAGAATTGAATTCTGGGTTTGTTCACAGAAATTCTGTGAACGCCATGTACAAAAATTCTGTGAATTTCTGTATTAGGAATGTAATTTTTCGAACCATTTGGAGCATTTTCCCGAAAACAGCAACGCAGACTGCTGCGAGCCGCAGGTTGCATTCAGACTTCTCATCAGAGGAGGACGGAAGTTTATTGCAAGAGAACGAAAAATTTCACTGCCATATCACCGAGACCAACGGCTTGGAATAATGAATGCAGTTGAATGAATTGATGTATGGAACAATGTGAATTGGATAGGTTAACAAACGCTCATTGTGGGGTTTGCAAACTCAGAGCTGAATTTTTTTGTCATTATTATTGGTACAATATTTGGATACCCGTCAATCTGTCATTGACATTGCCTAACGGACGGTTTGCCTAACAGGCATTTTGCATAACTGACAGTTTGCCTAAGGAACAGTTTGCCTATTAGGCGAAATGTCCATTGAAAAACCGTAGGTTAGACAAACTGTCCGTTCGGTAAACTGTCCGTTAGGCAAATTGTCTGTTAGGCAAACTGCCCGTTGGGCAGATTGACCGGTCGCGCAATGTTTGTTCTGCGCATTCTTCATCATTGTTGCCATAGTTTTAAACCTTGTAATTAAGGTTTACAAAATCCCGATGATTCAATATTGAAGTGTCCCATGTTCAGTACATTTTTGTTTTTTAACAAAAAAGCATTCAAAATTAATCGTAAAACAAACATCGAAATAATAACATTTTAATATGTGAAAATAATATAGTATTTATATTAGAAACTATTTATGTTATTTATTATCTATATTTTTTGTTATTTGTTATTTATATTATTTTTTATTTATATTATTTATTATATACAATCTTTGTTATTCATATTATTCATTATTTATATTATTTATTATTAACCTAATTTATTATTTATATTATTTGTTAAATATATTATATCATAAATAGAAAATTTATTATTTATATTATTTATTATCCATATTATTTATTATTTATGTTATATATTATTTATATTATGTTGTTATTATTTATACTACTGGTTATTTATATTATCTGTTATTTATATTATTTAGTATTTATATTATTTAGTGATTATATTATTTATATCGTTAATTATTTATACTAATTAGTATTTATATTATATAGTATGTATTTTAATTACTATTTATATTATTTATTATATATTATCTCCATTATTTATTGTCTATATTAATTATTATCTATATTATTT